>AODS02000350.1:0-23795 GCA_000331325.2 Crithidia fasciculata | reverse complement strand
AACGCAACACAATCCGCTAGCTTTTTTTTTTTCCGTTTATAAAAAGGTTTGTACTGACTGCTTTAAGAGTACTTCCCAAACAAACAAACAGAAAAATCAAAAGATGCTGCGTGGATTACTTTGTACAGAGATGGGTTGGAGTAGAATGAAAGGAGAATAGAAAAAAAATAAGAGAGCTGTGAACACTACCTCTTGATGGAGCGGGTGATTCAAAATGTAGCGAGGGAGGGCAACACGCGCACGCGAAGGAGAGAGAGAAAGAGAAAGAGTCTCAATACCTATTTTATGCTCAATTTGTGCCTGAGGTAGAGCGAAGAAAGGAAAAAAAAAAGGCGAGACGCAGCAAGACGACAACAACAACGAGAACAACACGAAGCTTCTCTGCCACAAGCGGCAATCGACCTACCGTGTCTGCGGCTAAAGAGGAAAAAGAAGTGCACAAACGCGAAGAAAGAGGGAGGGCGAAGAAGACGAGAGGTTGTGCTACGCGAGTTCGATCGCAGACAAAACAGAAAATTTAGCAGAAAAAAACACACAAAGGACACAGCGGGGGAGGATATGCGCTGCAACGCACACACAACTTTTGCTTTTTTTTTCTGGTGAAAGAGTAAGAGAGAAAGGAGACAGCAAGACAGAATAGAAACAAGGTAGTTCAAAAAAGAAGAAAAAATAAGAAGGCACGTATTAATAGTGAAAAAAAGGAGGCAGAGGAGGAGAAGAGAGAGGCGTATCAGCTAATTCCAATTAGAATGATAAAATACGGAATATAAAAAAAAAAGCAAAAGGTGGCAAGCACGAAACGAAGAACAGAAGTGTAGTATGAAGCAAGATGAAAAACGACACACAAATACGGAGAAAGTAAAAAAAAAGGGGGGAAAACAGAAGAAACAACGAGAATCTTCTGATGAATGAAAAAAGAAAAGGTAAAACAAAGAGAGAGAGAGAGAGAGAAAGGAAGAGCGGGTAAACGAGAAAAAAATAATAATAAACGTGAGTAATTCTTTCTGCCTTTCTGCTTCTAACAGGTCCCTTCTCTGCTAATGACGACTTTACTACACACTTCTCTGTTATTGTTGTTGTTTTTTTTTTTTTTTGACAATGTACCTCGCGCGTTCTCGTGACAAAGAAGAGATACACAGGCTGATGAAAAAAAAAACCGAATTGGCGGTATACCGCAACACGGCCTGTCGTAAAGTAGTAAATCGCAGCAGACGTTGGCACGAAGAAAAAGAGGAAGACGAAGAGAGTAAGAGCGAGAGAAACTCAGAGAAAAAAAACGTGTAAAAAAGAGAGAGAGAAAGGAAGAGCGGGTAAACGAGAAAAAAATAATAATAAACGTGAGTAATTCTTTCTGCCTTTCTGCTTCGTTTCAGGTCCCTTCTCTGCTGATGACGACTTTACTACACACTTCTTTGTTATTGGGGTTTTTTTTTTGACAATGTACCTCGCGGGTTCTCGTGACAAAGAAGGGATACACAGGCTAATAAAAAAAAAAACAGAATTGGCGGTATACCGCAACACGGCCTGTCGTAAAGTAGTAAAACGCAGCAGACGTTGACACGAAGAAAAAGAGGAGGACGAAGAGAGTAAGAGCGAGAGAAACTCAGAGAAAAAAACGTGTAAAAAAAAAAAAGGACTTCTTAAAAAAAATAGTGTGTGAGGTGTGAGTCGAAGAAGACAGAGAAGCGAGCGAGTACTTCACTGTCAAGCGCACTAGACAGCACTTCGCGCAACTTGTATCTGTTGTGGGTTCTGAAAATATATATTTCTTGCGTCTGTTCGCGTACTTCTTTTAGAAAAGGTATTCGATCGACAGGCGTTTCTGATTCTGTGTGGTGTTGGTTTTCTTTGCTTGTTTTTTGGTTTATATACAGAACGCAAAAGAGGTAGAACTAATAACGATGGTGGCGGTCGCAGACCCACCGAGACAAACACACGCACAAACACGCAGTCACACACGCACACACAAGCACACGGTGAGACTGAAGGAGAAAAAGAGAGGGAAGGAGCAACAAGAATGTCGTGCCTCGAGTGGATTCAAACAAGGCTGCGAACAACAGAAACGAAAAGCAATAAAAAACAAAAGAATAGAAAAAAGGGGGAAGGTTTGAAGAGACTGGGTATGTACAGCGAGGTGTTTGACCCTCAAGAAACCGACACCAAGAAAAGAAAAAGAGAGAGTAGGTAAAAAAAAGCTTTAAAAAAAGTTTGGGATGTTGGAGGGATGAGGGACAAACAGAGAGAGAACGAGTGTATATAACAGAAAGGAATAGGACTCTACTGCAGATCTGTTTGTGTGGTGATTTGGTATCAGACATTAGGTAAGAAGTGCAAGGTGTTTGTGAGAGGGATTGTTTGGGCGTGGATTTGAATTCAATAAAGATGTGGAGAAGCAAGTGTCACAGCGAGGGAACAAGAGAAAGAGAGAGATTTGATAAAAAGAAAAGAGCACAAGAACAATGATGACAGAAGGAAGAGGAGCCTGTATAGCCAGTGTCCTCACTTAGATCGCCAGAGCACGCGTCTTCGCGCCATATCAACTCTAACTTGACCTGTTTATTCTCAGGCCAGCAAACTGCAACGCGAGGAGCGGCATGCACAGGAACGGAGACGCAGCACAAGCGGCAATCACCCTGCATCAATACTCGGCTATCTGAAATTCTAAAAGAATCAGCCATAATAGTAAGACGTTTTTTTTTTATTATTTTCTTTTCTTTTTCTTTATCTCGTCATCGTCACTGTCAGCTTGTTGACTTCCTCGCACAGTGTGTGTCACAACAACTCGTGCAAAACCTTTCGGTATTTCCAAGAGCTACATAAACAGAAACGTTTGCGGAGAAAGGGGAAAAGAACAAAAGAGAAAAATAGAGAGAGAGAGAGAGAACAAAAAAAAAAAGAAATAACAAAAGAAAAAAGGGGGAAAAGGGGGAAAAAAAGAACGCACGATCGTCTTTGACAGCATCGCACACAGAAAAGAGCTTTCAATTGTGTTCCGTCGCGATGACCTCGGCTCACCGTGTGCTGCGTATCATCGACGAAGCTGCGAGAGATAAGTCTTCCACAAGTGCACTTGGGTGTGTGTGGGTGTGGGGGTGGGTGTGTAGGTGGGTGGGTGTCGGCGCTTGGGGGTGTCAAGTCTTGTTGGCGTGTCTGCCTGTTCATATGTGTGAGCCGGGAAAAGAAAAGATCTTCAATAAGAGTAACAACCCCTCACTCTCTTCTCAAGTATTGCGCATGCGACTCCACACACAACCCAGGAGCTGCCCGCACATGAATAGAAGTAACGCACGCACAGACACACATACACACACACACACACGTAAGTGAAAATAAAAAAGAGTGTAACATACGCGCATAACGAGCACATCGTAAATCTGCATCAATGAAAAAAATAAATATCACACACGCACACGACGACGCGTGTGCATAAAAAAAAAAATTCAGGTAAGCGAGGACAATTGAGCCAGAAAATACTTTTTTAAGAGTTTCATCACTGGACAACGCTCGCGCTGCCACGGTTATCACCATGACAAAGCGCAAAGATTTAGAAAAAAAACTTGTTTTCATGACAAGACTGCGACTTAAAAAAGACAGCGAGCTTGTTCAGAGAAATACGAAGGGGAAAAATACCACAAACAGGGGAGCAAACGCAGCAGGCGGTCAACAACACAAGATGACTACTTGACATCTTTTTTTTTTTTGCTTGAGTTGTTGCCCGATGCCGCAATTCTGCGTTTAGGTATGTATGTGCGCACTTGCAAGAGGATAGCAAAGTGGGAATGGATTGCTTGCCGAACCGAACCGAAAAAAAAAAACAGAGAGATTGAAAACAAATAATAAAAGGTGCAAGTAGTGATGTACCATAGTGTTCGTCAACTGGACTGCGGTACTACAACACCATTTTAAAAAAAGAGCGAAACTTTTTTTTCTTCTCCTTTTCTCACATGGAGGTTGCAAAAAGCATCCGTGCAGTTGACACATAAAAAAAAAACTCTACAAAAAAAAAAAAGATAGGTACAGCGGTAAGGGCAAGTTCACTAAACACACGCACAGAAAAAAAAAAACCACCCTTCGAATAAATAAATTAAAGACTATCTTCTTTTGAGACGGCCACGCAGCAGCAAGGTTCGCCTCCAGCTTACACTGCAAGCTTGCCTTTCGATACTTGGTCACTTTCCACTTCTTTTCTTACACTGCACGACTTTCAGCTGGCAGGATATAAAAGGGCCAATCCAACACACACACGTGATTTTGTTTTTATTTTTCTTTCATTGCAGCTTCTTCGCGAGTCTACTACAATAAATATAAGCTCCTTTCTTGAATCACTAAAGCTCTTTTACACCTTACATCGGGGAACCGGTGTGCGACGGCATCAGCGAGTAGAACTGCATCCCCGCCGGCGCAGACAGCGTCAGCGGCGACATCGGTGACACCACGTGCATCGGCGGGCCATACGTCACGCCGCCAGCGACGCCGCCCGCCGCGTACGGCGACGCCGTCATGTACACGATGGGCGGCGGCGGCGGCGCAGCAGCGAAGGGGTGCGGCTGCAGCACCATCACCGGCGCCTCCCCACCCCCACGCTGGTTCCCCGCGCAGGCGTAGTACACGCCAGGCGACGCCATCATCGGCGGACTCGCCGGCACCGCGTTAACACTCACCGGGAAAGAGCCGGGAGAGTACGGCTGAGTTTGAAGAGGGGCGGCCGGCGCGGCGGGCATCGCTGCCGCGTTCAGTGACCGTGAGGCTCGCAGCTTCTCGGCGCGGTTGCGGCGGCGCTCGCGGCGTCCCGTTCGCACACGCGCAAGTGATGGGTGCAGAGCGGCGGGGGAGAGGTTGCCGACAGAGGCCGGAGTGGCGTTCGTGTCGGCCAGCCGCGCCTGCAGACAACGCCCGTTCAGGTAGCTGCCACAGAGCCCCTGGATGCACGCCGCCGCACTCGCCTCGCTGTAGTACAGCACAAAGCCGTAGCCCTTGGTCGGGTTCGACGGCCCCTCCACGCACAGCTTCGACGCCTCCACCGCACCGAAGCGCAGGCACAGCTCGCGGAACTCGCTCGACTGCATGACCGACGGCAGCCCAGAGATGTAAACGTTGCGCTGCGCGATCGACCCACTCTGGCGCGAGTCGGGAGCAGTAGCAGCAGCAGCAGTCGCGTTGGTCGTGCAGCGCAGCTGTGGCGACGAGGTGCCGCTCTGCAGCGAGAGGGAGTCGCTCAGCGCCGTCAGCGGCACAGAGGCCACGTTGCTCGGCGTGCTCCTCGTTTCTTCTGTCGTAAGGAGCTGGTGGGTCGGTGCGGCGGCGCTCTGGATTGCGTACGAGGGTGTCTGCAGTGGAGTAGCCAGCGGCTGGTACGCGGCGTTAATTTCTTTGCTGCTTTCACCGTTGCGATTCAGCAATGGAGACGTGATGGCATCTCTCTCGGAGTGAAAGGGTGCCATGCCAGCAAACACCGCAGAAGGCGAGTACGAAAAGGGAGAGTGGGGCTGCGGCTGTCTCTGCTGCTGCTGCTGGTGTGGTGGTGGTGGTGGTGGTGGTGGTGCACCGGCCTCGGTGTCCACGTTGGTCAGTGGTGGCGTCGTCTTCACATGCGAGCGTGGTGGCAGGTCGGGGAAAATCTGCGTCGCATTAATCGTATCGTTGAAGAAAGACCACATGTTTATGTGGGAGATACAGAGCGCAGAAGAGAACAAATATAAAAATAAAATAGGGCTCGGTCTCCTTGTTCTCTATCTGTGCTTCCGAGCAGTGGAGAGGTTGAGCCACGGCAACAACGACGCTGAACAGAAAATAAATAAGATGGATAACCAGAAAAAAAAAAAAAGACAGAGAAAAAAAAAAGAAAGTCGAGTCCCTCTTAGCCAGTTTTGTGATCTTTTCGGTGATACGGTAACTGGCGGAGCGGCGACTGGACAGACTGCACCCCTGCTTTAAGCGCAAAGGCAAACAACGACGGCGTGCCTTTCAACTTTCTTTTTTCTCTCACGATGGAGTGTACGCGTGCAATCTCGCTGAGACACACGTACGGGGAGAATAGAAAGAGGGGGAAAAAAAACACTATCTTAAACAAACAAACAAACAAAAAAAAGAAACGCGTACGAAAGCGCACCTACCTGTATCACCAATTTCTCAGTCGTCGCCTTTGCTGCTGCTTCTGGTTTTGAGATTTTTGACACACTCACACACAAACACACAGGCGACTAGTCCACGAAGGAACTGTCCGCAAGGATGTCTCTCTTTCTCTTTTTTCTCTCCTTGAAGCAGCGCAATTAAGCGCGATAAGTAAGAAGAGGGTGTAGTAGTACCGACACGCAAAAGAGCGGGGGTGGGGTGATGCACTTAACTTAGATATATATTATATATAACAGAATGCAGGAGAAGAAGAATGTGCCTTCTGGGTGTGAGCGTGTGCGTTATACCCTCGAAGTGAGCTTTAAAAAAAAATGTGGGAGAGAGGAGAAGCAAGTACCAACACGAACAAAGAAGGAAAAAAAAGTGAAGAGAAGGAGAAAATAAAAGAAAAAAGCCTGATCTTTCTCTGTTATGAGTATGGCTCTCTTTCTCTCTCTTTGTTGCTTGGCAAGCTGACACTGTGAGAGAGGCGAGCAGGGAAAAATCTCAGTCGACTCCGCTATGTAACGCAAGATGAGAAGGAGGGGAAGAAGAAGAAGAGAAAGTGAGTAAACAAATGATGTCCTTAATTAGCGGATCATCAGAAGAGGGCCAATCTGTTTCAGCGATTGCCCAGAGACAATTCATTATTTTCTTTTATTCATTGTTAGTTTTTTCTTTTCTCAGCTGTATGCCATATCAATTTATCAAGAAAAAACTCACAATCTACATACTCACGAATGGGAGGTTTGCCTCAGACTCATCATCTTGGGCTTTTCCACCTCGAGGGGTTGGAAAAGGGGTGGGATGGTGGGAAAACGAGAAGAAACGGACCCGATAGCGGAGACCGACTGAGGGGGAGAAAAGGAGAGAGAGAGATTAGAAAGGGTTTAAATACAACATACGCTCATCTCTTTTCCATTTTTCCTATCACAGGTTCTCAGAAAAATCTCAGTCGACTCCGCTATGTAACGCAAGATGAGAAGGAGGGGAAGAAGAAGAAGAGAAAGTGAGTAAACAAATGATGTCCTTAATTAGCGGATCATCAGAAGAGGGCCAATCTGTTTCAGCGATTGCCCAGAGACAATTCATTATTTTCTTTTATTCATTGTTAGTTTTTTCTTTTCTCAGCTGTATGCCATATCAATTTATCAAGAAAAAACTCACAATCTACATACTCACGAATGGGAGGTTTGCCTCAGACTCATCATCTTGGGCTTTTCCACCTCTCCCCTTCGCAAGTTATACCCCTTCGCCCAGTCAAAATCGGACAGTGGGCGGCCACGTGACGGCGCATCTGCGGGGTTTTTGGCAGACGGCACGTATGTGTAGGTGGCTTGAATGCGCATTTTGCGCTCAACGCGATCAATAGCTTGCAACTCCACTGCCAACGCTGTCGATTTTGTGAGACGCCTTCGAAGCGAGTACCCTACCGAGGTGTTATCCACGTAAACGTGAACCGTACGGTTCGCGATATGCGGTTCCAAGGCAAGGTAGGCTAGGTGAACAGCCCTCGCTTCAGCTTGCATAATCAAGCGTGGAGGTTGACGCCACGCGCCAGCGACCACCAACGGAGGTCCACTCGGGGGCAGCAGCACCGCACCCCAGCCACTCATGGAAGCGTCTGTAGCTAGGACCGTCGCCGGTGTGTCTTGCACAAGGTGGACTTTTCGCGCACAGTTCACTAATATTCGCTGCCGCAACTCACAGGCCAGTCGTGTCGCCGCCGGAGACAATGCGGCACTCTCCTCCAGCCGCACTAGTCCCCTGTTAAGCGCCGAAAGGCGTCTGCGAGTAAGCTTCAACAAAAAGTAGTAATGGATCATAGGGATGTCCAAGACCGCTGCCGCAAAAAAGGCGCGCGAAATGAACACCTCTAGATCTGCTACCGAAGAGTGCGAGGGTAGCGGCGCAGCCGCACACTTTCGCACAAACTTAGGTGCCAGCGCGACTGAGCAGTTGTTGTGATCGTACACCACGCCGAGAAACGTGTACCGAGTCACTAACCACTGCGCCTCACCAAGGGTGACGTCTGCGTACTGCAACGTCTGCCGAAGGGATTCCTGAGCCCGCTCCACATCTTGACGATTACCAGACAATCTAATGTTGTCGATCCAAACGTCAATTCGCACTGCGTCCGGCAGTGCGTACTGCGGTTGTACAACATCAGGGTGGCCAGCAACTGCCATCACGAGGAGCTGCATGATCTCTGGGCTGGCGACGTATCCCATGGGCAGACGCGTCAACTCCAATAACATTCCACGTGCGTCGTAGAATCGGAACAGGGAGCGCCACGCGAGAGGCAGCTCGACCTGGAAAAAGGACGCTTTGAGGTCCACGACCGTGGCTATTTCGTCGCGAACAGCATCAAGGTAGTACGATACGTGTTGTAGAGGCAGCTGTGCTTCGTACACATCCTGTGCGTTCTTCGCCTTCGGCCAAGCAATCATGCGGCGCCGGAACCCCGTCTCCTTCTCCTCAACTACGGTAAACGGAGTAACCCACCCTCGTGTCTCAACGGATGGGGTCGCCCTCGACACTACCCCTGTGCTCATCAGGAGGTCTGCGTCGGCTGCATGAAGGCACCTACTAGGCCGGTGCTGCACCTCGATCGGGAGGGCGTGGCCAAGGGTCTCCCAGATGTGATCCAAACGATCCTTCACCTGGGGAAGCATCCGCTCGCGGAGTCGTTCCACGTTCAGCGGAGACACAGCTGTCTGCTGCAGAGGTAGCTCCAACTCCTCTCGCAGGGTCGCCACGCGCGTCTGGTGAGCACGACGAGTAATGGTGGCGCGCTTTGAAGACAGGGGCACTTCCGGACCATGCCACGGGGCCGCGGCAAGAATGTCCACAAACAAGTCCGTCACAACTTCGCGACCCATTTGTTGATCTTCGCCAGGTTTCCGAGCGTCGGTCCGGCGTAGCCCACCGTCGTCCCTGGCAGGTCCAAGTCCGTCTTGTGCTTCGCCAACTGCGACAGCACTCGAACGTCCTCCTCTCCGCCTTCCTCGGCCATGAGGGCCGCCACATGCTGGAGTGCTCCCCTCTTGATGGAGTGCTTTGAGCACCCGTACTCGCGAAGCTGCTTCAGCAACTCCCGATCGCTGAGGGTTGTCAAGGGAGCGTCGGGGCGGAGAGGTCGCAACACCCGATGCAGCTGAAGCGCGTCGTACCCCGATATTTTGACGTACCGGGAGGCGCGATTGGGGTCCATCTGAGCGGTCTTGGGGATGGCTGCCCAATCCAGCACAACGCTGCCGTCCGCCTGAAGAAAGAAGTTGCGGCGTCGCAGCAGCCCCACTTCGCCCCAACGACTGGCCGTGATCCAAGCGAGGCGTACTGCCACTCGCTGGTCGAGGGACGGGAGACGCTCGAGGAGAGCGAACAACTCTTGCTGCTTCAGCGGCCGCGCCTGCTTCGTCTCTGTTTTTGCCGCCACACGCTGCAGACCCGCGATCAACGCGTCCAACGGGTCTTTTGGGCGAAGCACCATGTTCCGAAGCCACTTTCCGTACTGCACCCCGCGTTGTCACCTTCAAGGGCTTGGCAAAGAGAAAGGCTGCGATCGCTGCGCGTGGGTCCGTGAAGCGGTAGCGCTGGCAGAAAGCCTCGAAACGCCCGCCCACGCTCAGGCGCGAGCGCCACGTGCTCTCCGCCCACATCATGCTGGCGGCCTCGTTTGCGGCGGCGAGCATGACGGCCACCTCGGGCTCCACGACGCCGTCGTCGATGAAGAACAGACGCGGATCTCCCTGGCGGAGGACACCCGACTGCCGGTTCCGCGCTCCGATCACAAGCGCTGCATCGGTGGGGGCGTGCCACCGCGACTGGCTGGGCTCGGCCTCGATTCACTTCGAGCCGGCCCGCTTCCCTTTTTTTTGGAAGCAGTCTTTGGTGGGGTGCCCGTAGCGCCGGCAGTGGGTGCAAAAAAGGGCAGCGTGCTTGCCGGCGTCACCCGGGGATGCAGAGCGGGAGCGGCTGGCAGGGGACCGCCGGCGAGGAGACCGAGTGCGCGCTTCGCCCTTGCTCCTGCTGGCGAAACGGCCGCTGCCTTTCGTGAGCGGCCTCACCTTCTGGAAGGCGGCCAGCAGCTTATCCGAGGGGTCCGCCTCGACGTCCACATAGCGCTGCACTGCGCGCAGGTCGGTGCTCGGCTCCTTCACCTTCTGCACCCGGAGGCGCAGCTGGTTCAGGCACTCCTGCCCGAGCTCCAACATGTGCACGTTGCGACACTTGTCCGTCGCCACTGCGTACACCCACCGTTCCACCTGCTGCCACAAACGGTCGGTGAGGTCGTCTGCCCCGGCGGCGCCTGTCACGAACTTGCCCTTGAGCTGGAGCAAGAACAGCGGCGCGTTTCTCCGTGTGAGATGCGGTACCCACGAAGCCACCGTGTGCCACTTCACGGTGTCCGGTACCCACTCCTCCGACTCCGCGTCGGATTCCTCCTCGGCCGCAGCCTCTGCGCGCGTCTGCGCCGTCGTCCCGTAGGAGGGAACCCGCCGTTTCTGAGCAGCCAGGAGCTCCTTCAAGGGGTCCTCCGACTCCACCGAGCTGTGAGACTCGGAGTCATCGTCCGATCCCGACGCGACGAAATGCACCTTCTTCGGCGCGTCCTGCGCCGTCGGCATCCGGAGAGGCGTCACGACCACCGGGTACGTGGGGCGAGAGGGAAATTCGCGGGGGGTAAAGAACTTTTTGCCCTCCTGATCTGAAAGGGCCTGCATGTCCTTTGTGAGGACCTCGCGCTCCTTGGCCATCTCGGCCCGCTCCGCGTTGATCGCGGCTCTCGCCTCCACGATCTCCGTGCGCTCCCGGAAGGTGAGCTCCGCCATCTCCCTCGTCAAACGGCGCTCCTCAGCGACGGACTTCTTCTCCGCGTCCAGAGCCTTCCGCTCGGCGTCCACTCGTGCGCGAGGGGAGGTGTTGCCGGCCTTCTGAGCCGCTGCGCGCTGCTGCTCTACCTGAAGCTCCTCCATCTGCTTCTGGTGGAGGGCAATCTTCTCCTCCAGCGCCTCGCGTTCGGCCGCCACCTTCTCCTGGGTACCCTGGAGTTGCTGCTCCTGGCGCTTGAGCCGCACATCCTTGGCGTCCAGCTCCTTCTTGAGCGCCTCGACGCGGTCCCGCTCCTGGGCCAACTGCTCCTGCGCGTGATCGAGCTGCAGGCGCGTGGTCTCGTGTTGGTGCGCCATGCGCAGATCCGCCTCGCGTAGCTTGTGGAGCTGCTGCTGAGAATTCAGAGTGTTCTCATAAGCGTCCTTCTGCGCCCGCATCTCCTGCCGTCCACGCGCCTCAGCGAGACTTACGCGTCTCATCAGGATGTCGTCGTAAGTCTGCATCTGGACGCGCGAGAAACTGAAAAACTGGTCCTTCCAAAAATCCATAGCAGCCCGCGCTTCGCTCGTGCGGTTCTTCTCCTGCGCCGCTTGGCGAAGAAAGGTCTCCTGCACACCCCTATGGACCGACTGAAAATCGATCCCCAGAACCGGTGGCAAGCGTTTCATCGCGTTTTCCCATTTTACCGCGCCGTCATCGTTCATCAACGTCAACTGGTTGAGGTTGTTGACGCTAACTCTGAAGTCACTCTCAACCGTCTTCCCGTTGTCGTCGAGAATCAGCCGTAAAGGGAAGGCAACATTCGGCATCACGGTGTGCCGCACAGCATTCCCAATCTTGTCCCAGTCGCCGTCTTCAATGAAGGCGTCATTTAACGAGGACAGTTCCGTAGAGGCACGTGTGTTCGAGTGCATGTGTGAAGGGTTGTGAAGGTGTGGCGGAAAGAGTTGTATGTGTGAGGGAAACGAGAAGAAACGGACCCGATAGCGGAGACCGACTGAGGGGGAGAAAAGGAGAGAGAGAGATTAGAAAGGGTTTAAATACAACATACGCTCATCTCTTTTCCATTTTTCCTATCACAGGTTCTCATAAAAAAAGAAAAATTTGATGAGACCTGCACGCACTACGGTCTAGAGATGACACTAATTTTAAATTGAGAAGCTGAAAAACAAATGTATTACAACGACTACTGTGGATAATTAAGAAGTTAAGAGAGCGAAAAGAACGAAGAAAGAAGAAAAAAAAAGATATTAGACAGACGGAAAATAGAAGGCGCTGAAAACAAAGTTGCGTGTCAGGAAACTCCTTTAAAATTTGGGCGCGGGGGAGAAAAGGGTGGGGCAAGTCAGCTGAGAAGTGTTCAGAAATACTTCTTGGAAAGAAAAAAGAATTCAGCACACGATTTCTTAGAAGAAGAGGGGAAACAAAAAAGAAGATAAAGGATTATGAATGTTTTTTTAGTGGCGTGTGTTTGTGTCAAAGACCTGATCAAAGCGGAAGCAAACCGTGTGAGGACTGCTCTTGCCTCTCTGCGGCTCCTCTCTTTAGAATTATTTTTATGGAGGAAGCAGTTGTCTTAGGGGTACGGCAGTTTAAGAAACACCTCGATAAAGTGACAAAAAAGAAAAACGCGGAGGGCTGCGTAAAAGACGCAATCTGGAGAAGAAAGAAGAAGAGAGAGAGAGACGGCAACAACAAGAGAGAGAGCAAAAGGGGAATACAAGAAACGCGTAGAGGCCGGACAAAAAGTGCTGTTCAACTTGTTAAATATGGAGGCCACTCAGCACACACACGAGGGGTAAGAGAGAGGGAAGTCGGCACAAAGTAGACGCAGAGACTGAAATAAGAAGAGGATTCAATCGCTCTTAGCTGGCCGCTGATCAAGCGAGAGGCACTCGAACGGCTTAGCGACAGAAACGCACACACACGAAAGAAAAAGCTTGTTTTATCAACGAAGAGTGAAAGACAAAAAAGGACAGCGCGTGTACACGGAGACAAACACACGTGCGCGCGCTTATTCCTCGTTGTGGCTGCCGCTGCTGGTGCGTTACAAACAGAATAAAAAAGAGGAAGAGAAGGCAGAAAAAAAAACTGTCTAGGGAGAGGGAGAACGAAAGAGCCGCATACGCGCGCGCATGCGTGGCGAGGCGTGGGACGTCCACTACAGTGAGTGTAGCAGCCGACCACTTCGAAAACCGTGAGAGAGAGAGAGAGAGAGAGGAGGACTGCAAAGCACAAGAAGGTCGTTAAGTCCTGCAATTAAAATAGAGGAGAGAAAAAAAAACGGTGGATGACAAAAACGAAGAGAAGATAAATTTCAGACTAAAAATCCCGCTGATCGTAGAGAGCAAAATTTAAGAAAAAAAAAGGGGGCTTTGAAACTTTTGTGTTGTAAAATTTACTTTTTGGGGGCTTTTTTTTTCTTCTTTTCACGTGTTAGGGAAAAGGAGTGAGAGAGGGTGAGGTAGAATGAAAGAAAAAAAAAACTATTGTATTGTGGGGCGGTCAGGTTGCGTGTGTAAAGATGACGCAAGAAAAGAAGGAAAGAAAGAAAAGCAGAAGAAGAAGAAACAAAACAGAGTACGGAATGCACAGAAAGATAATAATCATAAAAAGGTATATATCAAGAAAAATATCACAGAACCGAGAAAAACAAGAAGTGAGGGAAGAGAGAGAAAGAGAAGGGGGAAAAACAAAAAGCTGCCTTGCAGTCTCCTCTTCCTGTGAAAGAGGAAGAAGCAAGTTCAGACAAAAAAGAAACTAAGCAAACAAACAAAAAAGGCGAGAATAACTAAAAAAAAAAAATTGGAGACGGAGGTAGTGGGGTGGGACTTTCTTGAGCAACCACAGTAAGAATACTCAGATGGCTACAGCCGCTCGGTGGGGGGTGAGGAGAAAGAGAGAGAGAAGAAAAATAACACAGATCACTGAAGAAAAAAGCAGATGCTCAGTGCAGAAGAAAAAGAGAGAATTATTTTTTTATCGGCTTAACGTGAGCGAGTGAAGAGTACAGGCATGTGTTGCAGCACCATGTGGATGTGTGCAACGGAGTAGAGCAGCGAGAAGTAGCAGGGGGGAAAGCGAGAAAAGCAGCGAGAGAGGAAGAAAGAGGCAAATAGAAGTGAACACAGTGCAGGAAGCATTTTTTTTTTTTAGCGCATGAGTTGAGCGTCTCTACTCACGATTTCAACCTATTATTAATAATTTTGTTTTTGCTCAGGTGCCCGTGGTTGCGAGAATGTAGCTAAATGCGAGGCAGTATGCTCGCACGGAGCGTAATGCACGCGCCACTGCAGAAAGCTCGGTAATTTGTATTAATGTGCTTGACAGCGACGTTGTATTGCACTTTAAAACAGCAAGAGCAGCTCGAGCGCTCTCTTTCTTTTATCAATTTTCCATGATAGGTCCTTATCTTTAATTTCTCTGGCTTTTTTTTTACCGTCTTGCCACACAACAAGCAAAAAAACGAGAAATTATAATAATCCTTTCTAAAATTAGGTTTGAGGGTGTTGACGTGTCGCTGTGAACACAACCAACACACCACCGCGGGAGAAGAGAGAGAAAAAGGAAAAAGTGATACTAAAAAAAAAAAAACGACATTCATGCACCTCATTGTATCGCCCTCAGAAAAAACTTCTTTTCTTTTTGTTCAAAGAACGTGTCTGTTAGAAACGGCAAAAAAATAATGAGTTGCTTTCTTTTTTTTAAACGCATTCTGTTTACCCTTCACCCATTCCAATAATTTCCACGACTTAAGGGGTGTACTGTGCTTCTCGCATATGCTGGAAGGCGGTCGTGGCACCACAGATTCATCACCGTCGCAGGCCACCATCGTCCTCCCTGCAGCTGTCCATGTCCGCTTCTCTCATCTATTTTTTCCTTTAGAAATATCCTAATGGCGTGCATCCTTGTTGATTAATAAAGAAGAGTTGATTCTGAGGAGGTACCAAGAGGAAGAATCTACCGGGGGAAGAACGAAAGTCAAGCGCTCCACAAGGTGTCGCCTTCACCCCAGTAGCCCCCCAGAAAAAAAGGGGTTCGAGAAGCAAAACACACGCCCTTCCTTCCCATCTCGCACCTTACATCGGGGAACCGGTGTGCGACGGCATCAGCGAGTAGAACTGCATCCCTGCCGGCGCAGGCGGCGCAGACAGCGACATCGGCGACAGCACGTGCGTCGGCGGGCCGTACGTCACACCGCCAGCGACGCCGCCAGACGCGTACGGCGACGCCGTCATGTACACGATGGGCGGCGGCGGCGGCGCAGCAGCGAAGGGGTGCGGCTGCAGCACCACCACCGGCGCCTCCCCACCCCCACGCTGGCTCCCCGCGCAGGCGTAGTACACGCCAGGCGACGCCATCATCGGCGGACTCGCCGGCACCGCGTTAACACTCATCGGGAAAACATTATGAGAGCCTTCAATGCGGCCTTGCAGCGGCGCAGACGCTTGCGGCCCGCTGCTTGACCGCACGTTGCTCCGGGAGGACTGGTTGCCGCCTGAAGTCAGCAAGGGAGAATAAGGGGAAGTAAAGGTCCTACTCCCTTCACCTGCGAGAAAGGCGGGCACCACGCGGCTTTTCAACTCACGCGGCGCGGCGTTCGTGTCGGCCAGCCGCGCCTGCAGACAACGCCCGTTCAGGTAGCTGCCACAGAGCCCCTGGATGCACGCAGCCGCACTCGCCTCGCTGTAGTACAGCACAAAGCCGTAGCCCTTGGTCGGGTTCGACGGCCCCTCCACGCACAGCTTCGACGCCTCCACCGCACCGAAGCGCAGGCACAGCTCGCGGAACTCGCCCGACTGCATGACTGACGGCAGCCCAGAGATGTAAACGTTGCGCTGCGCGATCGACCCACTCTGGCGCGAGTCGGGAGCGGCAGCAGCAGCAGTCGCGTTGGTCGTGCAGCGCAGCTGTGGCGACGAGGTGCCGCTCTGCGGCGAGAGGGAGTCGCTCAGCGCCGTCAGCGGCACAGAGGCCACGTTGTTCAGGGCGTTCATCGCGCCAGGTAGCTCCAGCTGCGACACAAGAGAAATCTGTTCCAGACGGCAGCAACACCGGCGTCGCCGTATCGCGTAATGAGTTGGATTAAGCGCAGCGCGGGCCTTGCTGAGCGGTAAAGCCGTCAGCTTCCGAGTGTCTCACCAAAGTCGCTGGTGAATGAGGGGAGGGGCTGAAGCCTTTGTCGCTGAGAGGAAAACGAATAGGGAGGCTGCTTTAAAGAGTGGCGTGGACGGCTGCAAATAGGAGCATCAGCCACGCCGATTGGTTTTCCAGCCACACTTTTCTTTTTAAATTTTCTACGGGAAGTATTTTAGCAGATGCGGTCGACAAAACAGGTGTAGTGTCAGACGCGCAGAGAATGCGTAAAAAAAAAAAAAAAGAGAAAGAGATGTGAGATAAAACAAGAAATAATAAAATAAAAAAGGCCGTTAAACCTCGATATTTGAAAAGAACAAATGCAAAACGCCGTATTTAAGTTTTTTTTAATCGAAAGGAAATTTGAGAAAAAATAAAAAGCACGCGTACACAAGAAGAATGATTGAAAAAAACGGCGGAAAACAACTAGAAGAATCAAAGCCCTAACAGAGAGCAGGAAAAAAAAAAGAAAGAGAAAACCTCAAGAAACACAAGTAGCAGCGCTGACAGGGACGCCCGTGCGCAGTACTCGCTTCCTATGCTGCGTGCGAGATAACAATCAACAATAGCAGCGTATTCACTCGAGCAACGTAAAAAAGTTTAAAAAAGGGGGTCAGTAGATGTAGAAGAGGCGGCAGAGACTGGAGTGGCGGTGACACAAAAAAAAAATCACAGCGAAACAAAGAAGACAACAGCTTCGTATAGTGGGACAAGAAAAAAAAATAGAAACAAGTAGCTTACCCCAGAAAAATGATAATAATAAAGAAGTATCAGAAGGATGAATGGAGCAATATAATTAAGAGAAAACTGCCAGCTACGCTCACACCTCTCACAATCTGCTTAGTTTAAAATTTGTCGTCTTTTTTTTTCTTCTCCTCTCGTCGATACGGGACTGCTGGCGGTAGGGTAAGGAGTCCTAGCAGATGTAGGACGGAGTGCGTGTGTGTGTGTTTACGTGTGTATTCTGAAAAGAGCGGAAAAGAGAAAGAAATTCAAAAAGAATCACCAGAGTGCAAACAGAACAAAACAAATGCAGGAAATACAAAGGATAAAAAAACGGTGGCGACGGCAATCAAAGCCAACGGAAGCAGTTGTGGTGACAGCGTCAGTGCTTCAGTACAGATGGCAGTGATGCGCCTTAAAGATGACACTGCTGAGAGAATAAAACTTGTTTTCCTTCTACAAAAAAAAAAAAGAGACTAGCTGCTAACAAGGTGGGAGTGTCGCAACCGTTCGGGTATTATGACGAAGGCGTTTACAGCAGCGACAGCAAAAAAAAAAATTGAGTTCTGCTTTTCTCGAAGGTATCAGCGAACACGCAACCAAACGGGAAGAAAAGCGAGGCACGCTGCGCTTCGATTAAGGTCAAGAATGAGGGTGAAACACGAAAATAGAATGCAATCACAAGAGACAAAAGATCCCGAAAGGAGCTCGAGAAGAATCTTCAGAAAGGAATAGAAGCCGGAGGAGAAGTAAAGTACAATTAATCGCGTAAGCGCGCGAACAACACAAAGATAATAATAAAATCTCTTGTCAGCGTTCCTTGTATAATTACCAAAAGAGAGAAAGAAAACAGAAGAATGCAGAGTGCTAAATTCAACAAAAATGTGTGTTGCAATCGCCTTAGAAGATCCTTTTCTACCCTGTTTCTTTTTTTTTTTGTGTGTGTGTGAAAGAGCGGGCAGCAGCAGTTAATGCAGATTAAAAGAAATTTGTAGCTTGCGTAGAACACGTGCCCTTTCGGGGTTGCATCACACACGCGAAAACACAATGGAAAAAAAAAAAGAGGCTCGAGTGGGGATTAAGGTTGGGGGAGAAACGAGACAACGAAGCAGAAAAGAACAAAGGAGGGCAGGAAGAAAAAAAAGAGGTAAGCGAGAAACTCAACAGGTGTGCGTACCACACAAAGTACTCTTTTAAAGGCCGCGTATACGTTTCTTTTTTTTTCTTTAAGAATCCCGTTGAGCACGAACACGAAGAGAGGGGAGAGAAATAGAGATGCAGAGGTGAGGTTAACCCTGTTTAAGAAAAAAAAAAGTGGTTGTAGTAACTGTAAAACGAAGAGATGAGGGAAAGGGGGGCTGAAGGAATACAAGAGCAAGAGAGGAGAGAGGAGGGGGAAAACTGCAGAGAAGCAATGTGTGTATGGGTGGGTGTGTGTTGGTGGTGCAACGTCCGCAATATTTGTTTTTTTTTTCTCAAGTATTTTGTGGGTTTTTGTTTGTTTGTTTGTTTGTTGCACTTGTCAGCTTCTGAGTGGTTAAGTGGGAAGAAAAATGGGGGAGGGAGAAGCTCACAGAATAGCTGTGAAGTGTTTAGTGTGTTACCTGTCAGATGCCGTCTTATCTTTAGGTGCTGTCTTGTCGATGAGTTGAACGCGTCCGCTCGTTCACCTGCCCCCAATAGAAGAAAACGAGATTTTGATCGAGTTGAGAGGAAGAGAGAGAGAGAAAGAGAAGGACAAGGAAAGCAAGTTGGTTCGAAAGGTCTCGTTCCGGAAAAAAGCAGAGAGCGTGTGAGCGAGAGAGAGTAGACATGAGAAGGCAGTGTAATGTAGAAAAACAAAAGGAGAAGGTTGAGCGTCACTAAAAGATATTGTTTGCCCCTTTTGTGGATCGAGCAGCGTATGATGGTACGCCAGATCGATGCCGCGATTGGAGCGCCACACCGCTATCCGCTAAGAGCGCATAATGTGTTTTGTTGTTCTATTTTAATCTGCACGTTTCTTTTTTGAAGGTCTTTTGGAAGTAGGCGGCGTGTTCTCTGCACGTTGGTGCATGTTTTGCCTTTTTTTTTCTTCTGTATAAATAATATTATTGTTGTTGACACGCATCGTCTCCACGCTCCTCGATTAGTACCGCACGGAGCAGCGTTCACCAAAGATTTTGTGCAACACGCCCTCCCAGACAGCCCGCATCCGCACCGTGCCACGTCGCTGGTGGGACAGCACCGGAGCGTCGAAGGCCTCTGTTGTCTCATCATCGCTGTCGCTGCTCCTGCTGCTGCTGCTGTTGTTAACGTCGTCGGCGCGTGTGTTTGATGTGCGAACGCACCATGTCCGGCAACAACATCACGCCAACTTTCTCCTCCTGTCGCTCCTGCGCAGCACGTAGACAGTGATACAAGCGGGGGAAAATGCGCTTCAGCGCCGTCGATAGCGGCGTGTCCTCGACATCGCACACCTGCAGCTCCGGCAGGCCCAAGACACAGCCGGAATGCAAGTGATAATGCACACGGTGAACGCCTCGCAGTGCAGCGCGTGGCAGCACGCGGGAATCGAGCACACGCCACGGGTTTGTGAGCAGCAACGTCAGGGCTGGCTCAGCTTCGGCCCACACGCCCTGCGTCAGCGCGTCCTCCCACTGCGAAGCCACCACGCCCGGCCGCGCCGACTTCTCCGCGTTGCTGTGTTGATTGTCCGTCGGGGTGTAGACGAAGTCAAAAAAGGTGGCGAGGGAGACGGCGGTGCCGGAGAGATCGAGCAGACGCAGCGACTCGCGGTGGCGCCGCAGCACCGCGCAAAGAGCCTCGGCCTCTGTCCAGCGCACCGCGGCCTCCGCAGCTGCCGCACGAGCCGACGCACCACGCTGCGTCGTGGCGGACGTAGCCACCGTCGCTGTTGCGGATGCGTTTGCTTCGACGCCCACTTGTTCTGGTGGTGGTAATGGCGGCTGCTGCCCGCCTGTCTGCGGTGCCGCCTCGCGCAGCTGTGCGTGGAGCACCATGGCAACATCAGGTGGCACCTCCCCGCGCAGCGCCTCGGCGGAATAAGGAGGACAGAGAAACGGCGCCGCACGCAGCGACAACTCGACGAGACCCACGCCGCTTCCCTTCTCACCCGCGTGGTCGCGTGGCATCCCGTAGCCGGCAGCGAGCCCACTAGCGGTGATGCGGCTGTGGCCCAGGCGCAGCTGCTGCAGAGAGTCAAGATGCACCACGCCGTACCGCACCACGCCACCCAAGTCGCCAGTAGATGCATGACTGTCACCGCCGTCTATCAGCGCACGTGCGAAGGAGGTCCACTGCGTTGACGCGTCGAAGTCACCAGTCGAGGCATCGGCGTCCGTCATGGCGGTGGAGGCAACGTAGTGCGCGGCATCAACGCCGATCGTGTAGCCCGTGTTAGAGGGAATTCGCACCGGGGAGCATGAAAGCTGCGGCGGCGGCGGCAGCTGCGCGCCATGGCGTCCATCACGAGCTGCGTGGCGCCGTACGGTGTGCGCATGTCGCCGCATGTGTTGCGTCCACGCCGTCTGTGTGCGCAGCTGCACCTCAAAGCGGCAGTCGTCGAGGATGGACGGGTGAGGGTAGAGAAGAAGCTCTGGCATACTAGACAAGTCCATAAAACGTTGCTGTGCATCTCCATCTGTGTAGCTGTCCACGTTGCACTCCGCACCCCACGCTGCGTAATCCCAATCCCGCGGTGGTGGCTCACTGAGCGGGTGAAGACTGGAGAGCGGCGTGCCAGAGAGGTTCAGCTGCTGCAGCCGCAGCGGTGCTGGAAAGTGCGTCACGTGCACACACGTGTTCGTGCCGTCCCGCACGTGCAGTGGCAGCTGGCGAGGGCACAGGACTTGTGCCCAGAGGCCCTCCTCCCGCAGCGGGGTAAAGCTGACGTCGAGGCAGCGCAGGCGAGGGCAGAGCGTGAGGAGACAGGCGAGATCGGCGACGGCGGTGTGCATGAGAAAAAGCGTGTCGAGTTGCGGCATCGGGGGACGCTGGGGATGCGCATGGCACCACGGCGAGGCCGCGCCATTGAAAGAATCACCAATGCTGTCAGCACCAGCGCGGCCTTCTTCTCCGCCGCTGGCACCCGTGATGTCGTGGCGGTGCAGGTGCTGTCGTAGCTCGACGCAGAGGGCTCCATCTTCGCGCGTGTGGCGCAGAGCCCGCTCCGTCAGCTGGGGGTTGTTTGACAAGTCCAGCACGCGCAACAAGGGGAACGGCGCTCTAGAGCAGCAGCAGTTGGGATCATGCTGTGCACCTCCACACCGTGCCGCAACTGCTGCGGGGTCACCGAGAGAGAAGATGTTAGGCAGCGGGACAGCACCGCCTTCCTCGTCTGCAGCCACACGGCGCTGGCCACCCTGTGCACCCTCGGCTTCACCTCCGCTCTCTTCGCTGCTTTCATTGCCGTCCGCCACTACCGCCTCGCACAGCCGCTCGCACTGCGTCAAGAAGAGCTCCTCCAGCGCCGGCATCCACTGCACGTGGCGCAGACCCCCTCGCGTGACGCGTGTGTTCGAGAGGTTCAGCACACGCAGCGCTCGCAGCCCACGCAGCGCCGCCACGCTGCTGATCGGGGTGGTGGAGAGTCGAAGCACCTGCAGCTGTGGCGTGTGCAAGGGGAGTCGCATGCGGGTCAAGGCTGCGGTGGTGACTCGTGTTTTAGACAGCTCGAGTTGAGTCAGGTGATGCAGGAGGAGCGACGTAGCGGGCAGCCGGGGTGCGGTGTCAGGACGCGTAGATGTGGGCGTGAAAACATCTTGCAGAGCGTCGACAAAGGCCAACGAGTCCACGTGCGTGAAGGAGAGCATCGTGAAGTCTGGAGCAGCAGCACCACCACCACCACCGGTGGCACACCGTGAACGTCTATTATTCCCTTCGCCTGTGGGTGTATCAGGCGTTGCCTTGTTGCCGCAGGCCTGACTCTCTTGCGGCTCACTGTCCGTGCTCGTGCAGGTGCAGGCATGCGCGAGAAGACGCAGGCCTGTCGCTCGCACATGGGGCCACCCCATCACCGAGAGCGCCATCGATGGTGCTGCTGCTGCTGCTGCACGCGTCGGAGCCACCAACGTCGGCAACACCTGAAAGGGATAGGCGCGCAAGACAACACGCCGCAGCTGTGTCAGTCGCCAGAGCCCTTCTATTGTGTACAGCGGCGTCGTGCAGATCTGCGCAGCCGCAGCCGCGCCACGGGAGAGCGCCAGCTCGCGCGGACGCACTGTGCGGCGGTAGTGCCGCGCCACCGCTGCGGCTGCGTTACGTGCGGGGGCGACGAGTGCCGCCGAGGAGGCAGCGGACGCGTAGCTGAAGCTCGGTGGTCCTTCGAGGTCGAGCTCCTCAACTCGGGGAAAGAGGCACGCGAGCCATCGCACATCCCACACGTCTGCACTCCCCTTCTCCTCCTCACGCCTCTCTCCGACAACCTCCGTAGTGCGCTTGTCGACCGTCGGCTGGTGGACCAACGGACGCTCAGCGACCAGCTCCGCTCCGAGGGGCAGACGCAGATACACAACATCGACGCAGTGCAGCAGCTGGAAAGCCTGGCGATGGGCCATCTCACCAAGAAAACGCTCCTCCTGTGGGTCGTACGGCACACCCGCAGCAGCAGCATCGCTCCTCTCGCTCCTCATCGCGGGAGGTGCAGCAGCCGCATGAGACGAGCTCGTGTTGATAGCAGTGCTGCTCGTGTCCTCCGTCTGCTCCTCGCTGTCGTCCCCCATATCAGCGAAGAAGGGCTGCACGTCTGCGACCTCCACCTCTTCCTCTTCGTCCTCACTCTCCGGTTGCGCTGCTCTCTGCGCCGCTGTCAAAACAGCCGTCTCAGCCTCGCCACTCTGCAAAGATGGCGGAGAGGGTGCTGAGGCCGACCTGGTGGCGTTGTCGCGGGCATGCACAGCGTCGCGGTGCAGCTTGTGTTCCACCGCCAGCACCACGTTGCCGTGCAGAAAAAGTGCGCAGGGGGGAGGCAGCGACGGCGGTGCCCCTCCGTGATCTCCGTCGCTGGCAGAACGGCGTGGATGGATCGGTGCGAAGAAGGCATGCCAGTGCTGCTGGAGCAACGCCTTCGAGTCCACCGTGGAGGTGCCGCTCCAGAAGGTAAGGTCGCCCGAAACAATAAGGCTGCACGCATTTGTGACAAGAGATGTCTCACGCACACCGTTGCTGCTGCCACTGATGTGGCCGATGTGCGACGCTGAGTTGCGCAACGCGGTGCGAAGAGAGGGCATCTGCTGGCAGGAGTAGTAGGGCCGCAGAACATCAGTATTACTGGCAGCTACAAAACTGTGGGTGCAGCACTGCCCTGCCCCTAAACCTTCACCGCTAGCTCCACTGGCAAGTACTGCGGGGTGGTACGAGAGTCTGTGCCCGTCAAGCACCGCGCCACCACCCCTCAGCGCTGCAAGAGAGGTGGAGCCCATTGCGGAGGCCGTGCGGCGCAGCGCCCACCACGCCGAGTGCGCGATGCGGCCCTCCGGAAACCCACAAATGGCGTAGAGTTGCGTGTGGACAATGTACAGGCGAGCGGGGCCACCGCGTTGTTCTTTCTTTTGTGTTTTCCCACCACCCGCCTCTCCCCTGTCACCCCTTCCCTCTCCTCCGTCCGTCATCAGGTACTGCAGCAGCGTGCGGGCGGCGTGGTGCCAGCCATGCTGGGCCGCAAGCGAGCAAAAGCCCAGGAAGCTGGCCGGCACGCCGCGCACGAAGGACAGCAGCCGCCGGTTGGAGCTCAGCTGGGGTGGAAGGATCGCCGTCACACCGGAGTTGCGGGTCATGAACGGCTCCTCTGGGGTTGCGGTGCATTCCGTGCCGCTACGTCTTCGCCGCTGCCGCTGCTCCTGTGCGGACAGCAGTGCATCCTCTGGCACCCAACAGACACCGCCGTTCTCAGCTTCGTCATCCGCGGCGGACGAGAAGATGCGTTCGACTCCTGCGGGGGCTTCATCGTCGATGCTGCAACCACAACTGTTCGTGTTGCTCTCAGCGTT
>AODS02000349.1:0-19204 GCA_000331325.2 Crithidia fasciculata | reverse complement strand
TGACGGGCCTGGCCTAGGCGTCGGCCTACCGCTGCTCCCGTCGCTAGGTCGGTTTGCCGGCGCTGACGGGCCTGGCCTAGGCGTCGGCCTACGGCTGCTCCGTCGCTAGGTCGGTTTGCCGGCGCTGACGGGCCTGGCCTAGGCGTCGGCCTACCGCTGCTCCGTCGCTAGGTCGGTTTGCCGGCGCTGAAGGGCCTGGCTAGGCGTCGGCCTACCGCTGCTCCGTCGCTAGGTTGTCATGGGCCATTTAGTGTGTGGTACATCTTGGACCTTCATTTTGGTTGAGTGTTCACGAGTTTCGTGATGGATGATTGACGCATGCTATAGCGGGTTTGAAAGTGTATTGCCTGCTCTTCGTGGGGTGCCGTATCTTGGCTTGTTGTGTGTCTTTTGCACCAGTAGTGCTTCTGATGCGTCGATTGTGAGTGTGTTGCGAGCGGGTTAAGGGTAGCAGAGGAGAAGAAATGTCGAGGGCGAGAGTGTGGTGTCGATAGTTTTGCGAATAGTTGCGGTTCTTGGCGTTGCACGAGAAGCTAGTGGTACGCGTCGGCGTGTATCCGATAGAAACGACAGTAGCAGAAGGGCATCAGCGTTGCGGGTTCGGTTTTGGGCTTCGTGAAGCTCAGCGGTGATGAGTGCCGTCGCGGTGATGAACAGTGTCAAATCCGAGTAAGCTATGTGGGCTGGTGGGAAAGGTTGAATGGGGGAGGAAGGAGAGCGGCACTCTGTCGTTATGTAGCCGGTAAACGCGGAACAGAAAAAAACAAAACACGCTCTTTTTGTTGAATGAAGGGAAAAAGGGCAAAAAAAAACAAAAAAACCTTGAGTGACTGCTAAGCCTGAAGGCAGCGAAAGAATGAAAAGAGAGCGAGAGAAGGACGCACTTGAAGCCCACAGCTGTCGTGGTGCTTGTGAGTACGCACAGCACTCTGCGAAAGTAAGGCGGAGAAAAGAACAGAAGCGAAAAAATAGAGAGTGGGGCACAGGGCAGCACTTGGTGTATAAAAAAGAGATAACAAGAAGGGGGAAAAATAAAAACGCATGCTGTAAAACTATTGCTGCTGCCCTTCGTTAGATCGTTGCTCCAGGTTTTGCGTAGCTCATGTTGAGCAGTATCTCGTCCTGGAAGGATGGCATCAACTCGAGGGGAAAGTCGTGGCCAAGTTTTGGAAAGATCACGAGTTTGGCATTGGGGATCAGCTCGGCCAGGTGGTACCCATTCGCTACCGGAATCAGCGGGTCCTTGGCGCCGTGCATCACGAGCGTCGGACACCTCACCTTCCGGAGCCCCTCCGCGCGACTTGAGGCCCGCATGACGGCTGCTGCCTGCCGCGGCATGCCGCGATTGTCGTGCACGCCGTTGCGCTCGTAGGAGAACTTGATGTACTCGCGAACGGCGTCCATGTTGGACTGGTAGGCTCCCTGGCTTAGGTAGTTGATGAACCACACCATGTGGTCCGCCCGATCCGCCGCGCTGTTGCTGCGGGGCTGGACGAGGAAGCGCGCGTAGTGGAGGAGGCTCGGGTCCGTCGTGTCCCTCCCGCCGGGGCTGGAGAAGAGAATGTTGAGGCTCAGGACGCGCTCGGGGTGGTGGATCGCCATGAGCTGCACGAGCATGCCGCCCATGCTCAGACCAAAGACATGTGCCTTGTCGATCTTCAGCGCCGTCAGCAGGCCAATGCCGTCCTCCATCATGTCCTGTAAGCGGTAGGGAAGGTGCTCGCCAATGGAGAGCCACTCCGGCAGGCCCAGGCGGATTAGCGCGGGTGCGCCGTACTCGTCGAAGTGCGTGGAGAGCCCCATGTCGCGGTTGTCGTAGCGGATGACGTAGTAGCCCTTGCTCACGAAGTGGTTGACAAAGCGCAACGAGAAGCCGAGGAGGGAGGTGCCGATGCCCTGCACCAGCAGCAGGCAGGGATTGGACGGGTCGCCGAAGGTGTTGTAGCAGATGGTGACTCGCTTGCCGGTGCTGGCGCAGGTGCCCACCTCGATGAACTTATCCTCGAAGTCGCCCAGCAGCTGCCGTGCCGCAGCCGACAGCGGTGGCGACACGTACGCGTCTTCCGTCACGCCGTACGTGGGCGAAAGCGACATGGCGCACGGTTGTGAGAACTGCCTGAGTTTGGATGTACGCAGATGTGATGATGGCTGTGATGCTCAGAGAAGAAGAGTGTGGAGATTGCTGGTAGGGACTGACTGAAGAGAGAGAGGTGAAGGTGAGGAGAGGCACATTGGAGTGCGATGGGCAGCTTGCCACAGCTTGTTGTCAGCTGTAGATACACACACACACATACACACAACGTCACGCGCCAGTGGACTGAAGAAAGTCACTTTTCGTTGCTGAGTGTGAGCATTCGCACCGAAACGACACATACGCAAGTGAAGCAGCACAAGCTGATTCGAGTCCTTCATAGAGAGAAAAGAAAGGCAACATTTCTTTACAACGGATATAAGAGTAATCTGACGAACACAAACTTAACGGAAGGGAGAGAAGAGAATATGTCAAAAAGGCCGAAGGATTAAATAAGAAGAGCTGGCACGCACACTCACACATACGCACACGAGTACACTCTTAGTAGGGGGGATCAATGATAGAAAAAAGCAGAAGAGAGCACCGGCAGAAGGGCGGTTATTTTTTTTTTCTTTAACTTGCGACACACTATGTACGTCAATCAGACCTTTTTTGAAGCATTGCAAAGCCTCTTACAAGTCGGAGGAACAGAACTGCGAAGGCGCTTGGCGAGCAAAGGCAGATGACGGACAACAATCCACTGCGAGGCTCGTGAG
This sequence comes from Crithidia fasciculata, assembly GCA_000331325.2. Classification (NCBI taxonomy): domain Eukaryota; phylum Euglenozoa; class Kinetoplastea; order Trypanosomatida; family Trypanosomatidae; genus Crithidia; species Crithidia fasciculata. The sequence goes on along the minus strand of AODS02000349.1, from coordinate 16,417 downwards.
GACACACACAACTGCGGATGCTTAGCTAAAAAAAAAAAAAAGATGAACAAATTAGGAAACAAATCAAGAAACAAAGAAAAGTGTGAAGCTCTCACAGAAAACGAGAAAAACAAGAAGAGTAGTTGTCGTTGCGAAGGGTCAATTTCGATGAGCCAAGGAGCATCGTAGCGCAAGGATACCCGAGTGACCATACAAGATAAAGAAAGACAAATAATAGTAATAATAAAGACTCACCAAAGGTGGAAATAGTGGGCGTGCGAGAGATGCTTTGCGAAGACGACATTCAGCAAAGCAAGGACACACAAGCTCAGGGGACGCACAAGAAGACACCACAGCTGTTTTTTTTTTTTCGGGGGTCTGTGGTGCAGCTTTGATACTGCTTCTTGTTGTCGGTCTTGATGTGCAAAGCGCCTCTACTGCGTTGGTGCTCTCACCACTTGGCATTGCGTTCCCGCGCGGGCAGCGACGGCGCAACACCCAAAGCACCCACGCTGCCAAACCCAGCGGCGGCGGCGTTCTGGTGGGCCATCTCCATATCCTCGTAGAGCCCTGTGTCGGAGTACACCGACGCACGCCCGGTGTCGCCGCTTGAAGATGAATTGCAGCACCACCATCACCTCCGCTCCCACCGCGAAGGCGATGGCGATGACGAGGCCCGCGATCCACGCCTTGCTTGCCTTCGTGTTCGTACTGGTCCAGTTGTCGGCCTCCACAACACCTGCGATGTTGCCGGCTTTCGCCGCTGACACAAAGGCGTCTAGCACGGCCTTGTCGGCCTGCACGTGGACAAAGCTGCGGTAGTACGCCTCGTCAGCTGTGTTGGCCGCCGAGGACGGGACCTGTTGCCAGTAGCCGCTGCTCTTTTTCACCGCCATTGTGTCCTGAACCGCGTAGACGGTGGCCGACGTGCCCTTGCTGGCGCAGAAGCTCGAGATGATCTGCTCAGCCGTCTGCTGCGCCGCACCGCTCACGACCACCGTGAGGAGACGCGTGGTCTCGCCGGTGAGGACAATGGATGGCTCGCTGGAGGCGGAGCCGGCGCTGCTGGAGCTGGAGCCGGAGCCGGAGGCAGCAGAGTTGGATGGGAGCACTGGGGCTGGTTTGGAGGCGCTGCCGGAAGCTGAAATCGCTGCCGCGGAAGATGACGAGGAGGATGTCGACTTGCTCGACTCGTCCTCCGGTGTGTCGCTGCTGCTTTTGCTGCTGGAACTCGCTGTGGCGTTGGGAGCAGCAGAGCGGGAGTCGCTGTCACTTGCCTTGCTCGCACTCTTGGAGCTGCTGTCCTCGGCAGATTCGTCTGAGGACTCTACCGGCGCTGCCGTCGTGGCGGGTGCTGAGCCGGAAACTGCGCTGCTGCTGTGGGAACTGCCGTCTGTGGTCGTACCGCTGCTACTGCTGCTGCTGCCCTCTCGGCTCGGCTGAGCTGCCGTGCTCCCTGTGGAGCTGCTGCTCTCTGCGGCAGTAGCTGACGATGCGGACGCCGCCGAGCCACCGGCAGAGGCGGAGCCAGGGGCGGCATGATGCGACGACGACGACGACGACGCCGATGTTGCGGCAGTGGCGGAGGAGGATGCCCCCGTTGCGGAGCTGCTCGGCTGCGGCGCCGTTGTCACCGTCGCGGCGGAGGAGGAAGAAGCAGCTGCTGCAGCACTGGCGCCGCTCTCGCCGGCATGGCTCTCTTCCGTGGAGTCGGCGAGTGCCTCGACGTAAGCGTCGCGGCGTCGAAACGGGTGCGCGCCGTCCACCACTCTCACGCGCAGCGCCTCCCGTGGCTGCAAAGCGCGTGTCTGCGGCACGAGTAATCTGCCGTGTGCGGTGGAGGAGCAGCCGCTCAGGAGCAGCACACAGCAAAGCACCAACACCGCTGCCATCAGTCGGAAGGCCTTCGTGTGCGTGGACATTCTAGGAGCGACACAATGATGAAAACAGTTTTTTTTTTGTTTTGATGTTGATATATCTTTTATGTAGCGCTTACTCACGTCGCAAGAAGCGGTGCTCAAGAGATCTTTAGTGAAGACGAAAAGCACGAGCTGCACTTCTTGGAAAAAAAATACAAATGAGAAAAACAAGTCGGGGGTAATAAAAAAATAGCGTCGCTATTCCTGCTTTTCTTCACCTTTTTTTTTTTGTGTTGCGAGCAACGATCGTCGATAAAAGTAGAGAAGTTAAAGTCAGAGTAGCTTATTTAACTGAGGCGAAAAAATGAAACAAGCGGGATTCAACACACACACCGTGTAACTTACGGTTCTGGAGACGGACCGCCTAACGAAAGAAGCAAAGGTAGGAGATTATGGACGAAATGAGCCGAAATTGGAAACAAGTAAAAATAAAAATAAAAAAAAGGGGGAAAAAGTAAAGAAACAACAAAAAAACAATCAGTAAGAATAAGAGAGGAGAGAAGAAAAAAACAGATAAAAAGAATCACTGGTGACGATGTACCGACGCAGGGTAAGCTTTGATTTGCGTTATGTATGAAGAAACGAACACAAGAAAAATAGTTTTTTTTTTTCTGGGGAAAGGAGAACGAGTAGTGCGTTCAGTTAAAAGGAAGGCGGTAAGACAAGAGCTGCGTAACGCGAGGGTCAAGAAGGGAGTGAGGGGAGAGAAGAAAGAGAATGAGGGACATGGAAGCAGGCCATCGAGAAAGATAATTGTATGCGCGTCGTTTAGTGCAGTAACACACACATCACGCTTCAAACCCACCACGAATGCACCTCTTTTTTGCGGTCCTTGTTTCACATGATTGACTGGAGTGGTATCGCTGCAAGTCAGCGGGTCTATTTGTATCACACCTCATCTATGGGACACTGCAGAACTTTACCAACAACAAAAGAGAAAACCCCAGAGTGCTACGAGGAGTCTGTTGTGGTTCCGGTAATCGTGCTGCTCGTGGAGGTGCTGTAGGACGAGTACGAGGACGTCAAAGTGGAGCTGCTGTATCGACTGCTGCCTCGCGAAACTGCCGCCTGTACTGCTTTCCTGGCACCTCCTGCCGGCTTAGTAGAGACAGGTGCAGCGACCACGCGCTGTGCTCGTGCCCGCAGCGCGGCTGTCTGACGCTGCCGAAAGAGTTCCTCCGTGCTGCTGACGGTGCTACTGTCTGTGTCGTCCACTGTTGACGCAACTTCGGTACCCCGCGCGTCTCCGTCGCTGCTGGGATCGGTGGACACCTCTGATGAGCCCGTGTCGCTCGTAAAAGCATCGGAGGAGTACGCGTCATCGTCGTCGCTGTCCTCCCTCTTCAACGCCTGCCCTCCCTTGTTGGCTTGCGTCGTGGAGGCACTGAAATTGGCGGCTCGCCACGGCCCTTTGCGGTAGGGCACTGGCTCCTCTGCGTACGCCTTCACCACCTCCACCCGCACCGGTGGCCGACTTGCCGACGCATCGGCATTCTCGCGAGCGGCAGCGCGAAACGCATTAACCTGACGCGCGTGGGCCGTTTCGTGAGCGTCGAGTTGGCGGCGCATGTCCACCACCTGCCGTCGCAGAGCGTAAAGGTGCATCGCCAGCTCCTTCTTCGCCTCCTCCGGGAGCGCCGCGTCGCTGCGGTTCGCCACTACGGCGTCAAAGGAAGTGCGCACACCAGTGCTACTTGACTTTTCCGGGACCGTGAGTCGCGCTTGAGCAGAGGTGTTCGTGTCAACAGCTGCTGTTGGATCAAGCTGGAAGGCGCAGATGAGCTGCTGATTGGCATCGTCGAGGGCGAGTGTCTTCAGCACGCACTGCTGCAGCCGGCGTTGGAGAGAAAGGGTGACGTCGGCAAGCAATTCTTCATGTACGCCGGCGCGCTTGTCTTGCTCGCGACGTTGACGTTCATCGACGGCAGCATCCCCCGTGACGTCTGCTTGCACTGCGGCCTCTTTTGCTGTGTTGTCAGGCTCGGGAAGGCGAGGTGAGGCTTCGCCATCGCGTCCATCTACGAGTGCTGCTGCTGCTGTTGCAGTGGGAAGCGGCTGACACACTTCCTCTGCTGTGAGTGGCGGTGGTGTGGAGATGTGCGGAGTCGCAGCAGCCTCAACAGGCGAAGGTGATCGCTCACTTTGCGTCTGGGGAAGTGAGAAAGGTGGTGCAGCCGGACACCTCACGACATCTTCCTCTTCAGGAGAGGCGACTACTCTGTCTGGTTGCGTGCTGCGATCGAGGTGCTGCACCAAAGTGGTGAACCAGGACGGCCCGTGTCGCAGTCCAGTATCGCACTCGGCGCTGAGGTTTGTGTTCAAAAACGCACGCTGCGGGTCGCCGTACGGATCGCCAAAGCGACGGGCATACGCGAGGCGAAGATGAAGAGGCACATCCATCGCTCGTTCGTCTTCGGGGAAACGGTGGGGGAAAGAAAAGAAGAGGAGGAATCAACGCACAAGCGGAGATGGAAAATGAGGAGCACGAAGAGGCAGCCGGTAGTTACATCCGAGAGGCAAGTAGCAGCAAATGAATGGCGTGACACAAAGGCAATGACGGAGCAGCTGAAGGCACCTACAAGGCAGCGAACGAGGCCACCTTACTGACAAATTGACCTCCAAGGAAAGAAGGGGAGAAGAAGGGAACATCTCTCCGTGTTGTTGCCGCGACAACACTTACGAGAAAGTGGTGTATCGCCTGTTTTGCACAGGCCAGTTCGAATCAACACCATTGCACGACACAAGGCTGTCTCCCCTCGTTTTACATCGCCTTTCGGGAGTGTAAAGTTCCTTCAACGCTTTGCACCGCGATGCCGCACATACACAATGAAGAAAACGCCCTTGTGCCTCACCGCACGCTCATATGTTTTCCTTTTTTTTTTGGTGGATGCGTCCGCAACGCATGCAGTGTCTGTGTGTGTGGGTCTCAAAGAAAAAAAAAACAATCTAGAGAAAAAAAAGATAAAACGGTAAGAGGAAAACGCAAAGGAACAGCATCAACCAACACGATGCGCGAGAGGTGGAGAAGACAGCGCACGCAACACCGCTCCCCTCTTCTCCTTCAGATGCATTCGTGCGCACACAACTAGAATGGAAAACAGGCACGGCGATCATAGCCTTCTCCTGACAATACAAGCGGCGAAACAAGCGAACGGGCAGGCGGGTTCGCAGAAAAAACAGGCTGTTCCACAAACTCCATCAACGATGGTCACGGCAGCAACAGCGACGACCCAAGAGTCAAGCGATCGCCGTCAAAGTGCACTTCAACGCAAAATGAGGGACTGGTACACGACATCCTCCGGCTTGCCAATCAGAATGATTGTCTCCGGCTCCGCCTTCTTGTTCTCCGAGTACAGCGTAATGGAGAGCGACTTGTACACGTTCGTCGACGACATGAACCCCGTGCTCTCCTTCCGCACATCACACGAGACAAGCCCCTCGTTGCCACTCGCTGGGTTCTTGAGAGTGAAGAGCATCTGCAACCGGCGCTGCTTCAGCCCGAGCAGATCGGCCAGCTCGTAGGAACCGCTGCGGATGCGGCGCAGCAGCGGCAGCCTGAAGCCGCCCACCGCGTTGTAGGCGCGAAACTCGCCGGTGCGGGGATGCGAGCCGAGGTGCTGCACCACCTTTTCGTTGTGCATCACGAGGGCGATGGACTGGTTGTAGACCGTCCCCGCGTTAATGCGGTAGCGACGCACGAGCGACAGCGCCGTGGTGTAGCAGATGAGACACGTCGCGAAGCCGCCCATGAAGCCGAGCCGCGCCACCGTCTGCAGGCTGAAGCGCGACAGCAACACGTAGCCCTTGAAGAAAATGTAGATCGTCACGAGCGTCGCGAGAGTGCCGGCGGCCACCTTGGCGTAGAAGATCACGTTGTCGGCTGGCAAGCCAAAGATGGTGCCGCCGTAGCGCGCCGTCGTCTTGTCGTAGGCGACGTCGTCCAGCTTCACCTTGTTCTGATGGCGGCCGAAGACGGAGTCGAGAAAGGTGCGACGGGAGGTGTGCATTGTCCCACGCGGCAGCAGCGGAGAGGAGGACGGAGGTGTAGAGTGGAGGGGGTAGCGGCGACCAGCGTTGGCCATCCGCGCCACACCCGCCAGTGCGTATGGTGCCTGCAACCTACGGAGCATAATTAACGAGCGAGAAGAAAGAGAGATGCCTTTTGTGGTTAAAGGTGTTGTCGTGTACTACAGTGCTGTTGGCGGTTTCGCAAAGTCCTAAATAAAAACGCGAAAAAAAGAAGAAGAAAATAGAAATCAGCTAAAGTGGATCTACTGACAAAAGTGAGCTGTTTTGTTTTGCTGGACCAAGTGAGCCACGGGTGTGTGTGTGCGTGCCTATAAGAAAGGAAAGAATAAAGAAGAAGAATGGCTGAGAATCGCGTGCGTGGAGAGAAGATGCTGTGTTTGAGCCACAGCTGCAACAGGCGACACCGTTTTTTTTTTTAATGACTGTAATTGACACGCACGCGATAAGAACCCGGCGGCGCAGACGACAATGTGCTGTGTCGGGTGGCGCAACGGCGATTTATGGAGCTCGCCACACAGTTCGAGCGGCGATGGAAAGCAAAGTGAAGATGATGGGGCACAGAAGCGACGAGAATGAAAGCAGGGCGGGAGACGAACGATAGTGTCCAACGCAGTCAATACAGAAATAAAGACAAACTCCCTCACCAGTAACACACGCATACGCTTGATCGGAAGCTGATAACAGCTGTCGTAGCCTTGCGCACTTTCGCGCTCGCTTTGAATGAGTCATTGAGCGACCAGTGGTGGGCCCACTGCAGCGACAGAGAAGTGCGGGCATAAATACCTTTTTCTGAGTGTTTTCCTTTTGTTCACCCGTGCGTGAGCTAAAACTCCCTTGAGGGAGTAGAAGAAAATTGAGAGCGCAGAGTGCAAGTGCCCGGCTACGAAAGCGGTGCTCTCTCATTCTTTCTCTCTCTCTCTCTCTCTCGACTAACAAATAACAAAGGAAGAGAGAGGTGTGAGAAAAAGGAAAAAAGAACAGCTCCTCATCACTTTTTTTTTCTCCTCTTATAAAGGGCAATAGATCGTAAATCCGAGTACGAGCAGCGTCTGTGCTAAGCTGACGTGTAAACAAATATGAAGGAAAGAAAAAGAAGAAAGGGAATTTTCAAGCACTAACACCGCAGACGATAAAGATCAAAAAGAGAACGAGGTTGAAACAATACGAACGCCATCCAGTAAAACAAACAAAGAGAACAAAAACTAGAGCGTGGGACACGCAGCGCAAAAGAAGAGAGGAAGACAAATTGCAACAACCACAACAAAGAAATGAGCCGTTAAAAAAAAAAAAGGCAGATGCGACAGGAGAAGTCTTTCATCTGTTTCAGCAGGCCAAAAAAAAAGAAAAAAGAAAAAAATTCGGTGGAAAGCAAGACAAACGTGAATGCTGGGAAAGAACAACGACAAGTTCTTTGTACTGGTGAGGCAGAAGAACGGTACCGTAAGTCTCTTTTTAAACAAACAAAAAAAGAGAGAAGCTAAGTGATGAGCAGCATTTCGAGACTCACAACTCGACAAACGTTCGCTAGACTGCAAACAACACCGTTTTTTGTTGTCTTTTTCGCCTCGTAACGGAAGCCAAGAAGTGTTTTGTTTCCCTCCCAGCGTTGGTGGTGCTCTTCAAGTATGAAGACACACACACACACACACACACACCACACGTAAAAGAAAAAAGAAAGTGGTCTTGTGAAGCGAAGAGATTAGCCTCCGAGGTCAACGCCACGTTCTTTGTTACTCTTTGCGTAGGACCGAAAGGTTGACAAAAGAAAGAGATAATAATAATAGAGGTAGCAACAAGAACAACAACACAGCTTCCGAATACTGTACAAAAAAAGGAGAGAGGGGAAGAAAGCGGTCACTTTATGAGTGATGCTGAAGGGTGGGGTGGGAGATGAAAAATAAGAAGAAAAGAGAAGAAGCTGGGCGGTGAAAGCACAACGGAAATGCACGGCGTTGATATACAGCAAACAGCTACGCTTGGAGGAAAAAGGTGTTCGTGTTCACACAAACCCGCCCCTCCCCCTATCTGCAAAAAAGAAGCCAAAAGAGAACAGGAAGCGAAAATAAAAATCGTTTTTTTTCCTTTTACCAGCGATAAAACAAGACAAAACAAACAAGGAGTCTCAGACAAACAGCGGAGGAAAAAGAAAAGAAAAGGGGAGCAGAGTAGTGAAAAGAAGAAAAAAGTGTGGGAAGAAAAGGCTGTTGAGTTGTTAAAACTTCAGCAACAAAAAAAAAGACAAGAAAACAAAACACAAGGCAAAATAAAGAGGGAAAAAGCTCCGTGTAAAACGCTAAAGCGGCGGCGATGATGGTTGCCCCTCAGCGTCCTACATACCAGAAAAAAAAAACCACTTCACCAGAAATCAACATGCCAGCAGGCGAAAAAAGATAAAACAATCAAAGAAGCAGTACAACAACGTTAAGGAGGTACGGTATACCTCGCTACTCTTTTTTGTTTTTTGTTTTTGTTTTTGGCGAAGAGAGGAAAGCATTGATTAGGCAATAAGAAGGAAAGAAGGAGAGGGAGAGCAACATAGGATCAGGCGACGAAGACACGCTTACCTTTGCGAAGACGCAAGCTGGAGACGCAGTGTACTTCCCTTTTGGGGAAACAAAAATGCGGGTATCGCTTGTACAGACAAGCGTGGAAGCGCACACAGACGAAAAAAAGAAAAACGAGAAACATCCACTGCAGCAACAAAATAATACTGTATCGACGTCTTGGTCTCTAGTGTGTGGGCAGCTGGCAATGTAAATCTTCTTCTCCGGGGTAAGATGCAGCTGTCGAGTCGCTTGATCCTATCTTCTTCCAATCATAGTTATAATAATAGAAGAACAACACCAACGGAAAAGCACATTAGTTGATACGGTAAGACGAAGGCTAACGCCAACCTTCTCTTAAGAGGAAGAAATGTCGAGGGAGAAGGAGAGGACACTCGCAAAGTGTGAAAAGCTATGAAACAGCACCACCAAGATGCTTTCTTTACTTTCCATTCGTATTCTTATTTTTTTTTTTTGCCTTTACTTACTCTAAAAGCTCTTTCACTTTCGTAAAGAGAAGAAACGAATATGTAGGTTGAGAAATTAGATTTATGTTTTTTTTTTTGTTCCTTCTTCTGCTACTCTAAATTCATTCCAGGAGTTAAGAGGAGGGAGGAAGGCACGTTGGGTCAGCAGCTTAGGTGTGAAAGCAGTCAAGAGTACAAAGCAGAAATTCAAGACACAACAAGTACGAAACAAAACGGCGGTGGTGAGACGAAAACCCGGAGTGTACTTTAAACACAGCACCGTGTTCCACCGTTGCTTGAGAAGGAAGGCAACATGAATAACAAAAGACAAGAAAAAAGAAGAGAACACACGCGAATGAGATTCGCTCAGCGTTCAGAGAGAGTCTTAACAACTGAATTCAAATAATGCATACTAAGAGGAACGCGGGAGAAAGAAAGTAAAGTTTGCGGAAAGGAGAGCACTGGTATAGCCCAAACACCCTCATTAAAAAACAAGAAACAGCCTCGGTTGTGGCGTTTGCGGGCGGGCCCGTTTATCAAGTGCTTCCTCAAGAGAAACGAAAAAAAGGCAATGAGTGGTGGAAAAAAAAAAAAGGCCAAAGGAACTCCGGAAAAAAAAAGAGCACTTGCTTTTTTCCTCCGGAAACAAACCAACATCTGAGACCTTTCAACGTGGAGGACGTAATAAACAAGTTCGAAAAATGGGACAAAAAAGTTTCTTGGCTTGGTACCGTGAAACCTATCAAAAAAAAAAAAAAGCAGCTTGAGTTTAAAGGGGGTTCTTATTTCTCGTTTCATGTTTCTCTCCGTCTCTTGCTATGACGCGTTAAGTCAACGCAGCTGTAAAAATTCAATGTCGCTGCGTGAGAGCGAAGAAAAAAAAAAAGTGAGGGCCACAAACCACGGAGGAACCACAAGGATACATTGAAAACACTTAAAGCAGCATATAGATGGGTCCGTTCGAGAGGGAACGAGGAGAACAAAGAAAAAAAAAAGAAAAGACAAAGAGCAGCAAAACTCAATCACAGTAAAAGAAATAGATAAAAAAACGTATCAGGTATCGCAACACGACCTCGACAGAAAGAGAGAGAGGAAGCGCGGCTTTACATGACAGAGCACTGCGCACACTCCTTCGGCTTCACTTTACTGCGCTTACCATGCGGCTTCGGCTTGCCAAATGTCGGAGCTGAGTTGGAGATGTTCGTCAGCGTCGGACTCGGGGCCGTCTCTGGCCGTGACAACGTGCTTCGGTGCTCACCCTCGCAGCGGAAGGTCGGCGCTGTGGCACAGATGGGGGTCATGGTGACTGCACGCGCCAACACCTCGCGCTGCTCATCCTCCATACGATCCTGCATCGCGGTCAGCTCGCCGCTGCGCTGCTCCAGCGCGGACTGCAGCAGCGTCAGCCCGTTCCATGGCGCCTGCTTGTCCATGCAGATCTGCTCGAGCAGCTCGATGGTGCGGCCGTGCGCGCTGAAGCGGGGACGAGCGTCGAGCACCTCGGGCTCCAACGCGAAGGTGACGTGGCGCTCCCGCTTGCGCCGCATCTGAGCCTCCAACGAGGTAGACAGCGCACCTGTGAGCGGTGTGGCGATGCGACTTCCAAGGCTCCCTCGCATGGACGACCGCGCGTTGATGCTGTTGTTGTTGTTGCTGTTGTTCGCGTCGGCGCCATCGGCCGAGTCGAAAACGACGGACTGGATCACGTACTTGAAGCGCTTCGGCGAGGACGGCGGGGTGGAGCCGGAGCCCTCCAGCGACGTCGTCGCACACTCCTTCATGCAGGAGACGAGACGGGGCTCGCTGCTCCCGCCAGGTGGGTGGTAGCTGTTCGGTGAAATGCCAACGCTTTCCAGACAAGAGCCGCCGGGGCGGCGATCGCACGCGTCATCCTCCTCCTCGGAGGGAGAAAGGTTCTGCACCGTCAGCAGCAGCCGTGGTGCGTGTATGTCGTCCATGCTGTCCAGCGACTGCGCCGACGACTTGGTCGATCCGCTGTAGAGCGTCAGGGCGGAGATGCGCGGCGGCAGCGAGGCGATGAAGTGCTCGGCGTCCATTCCGGCGACAGAGAAGGTGTCGTGCGGGTTGCGCACCTCCCGCTGCTCAAACTGGCGCAGCTCCTCACGAAGAGCGGCGTTGGCCTGCCAGCAGCTTTTCAGCTGCTCACCAAGAGCCTGCAGATGACTCTGTTGTGCCGTGAGCACCCGTGACGACTCGAGGAAGCCACGGCGTGAGCGAGAGATGACGAATAGCGTGCCTGAGGCGAGGAAGGCCTTTGAGGTTCGTCCTATTTCCGCCGGCTGCGGGGCGAAGAGCGGGAGATGCTGCTGCACCTCCTGCACCGTGTTCACGTACAGCGACTCGAAGGTGCGCAGCAGGTGGACCTTCATGCGCCAGAACTGAATCGTGTTTGCCGCCTCCACCGTCCGCGTCCAGGAGAGGTGCTGACCCTTGCCTTTCGAGCGGAGACGTGCTTTGCGCTCCCGCGTGAAGAGGTGGCGCAGCTCCGCCGTGTGCTGGTTCATCAAGTGTGTCTGCCGCTGCAGCTGCGCGATGGAGGAGAGAAAGATCTCATAGCGGTCCTCGCTGTCGTCGCTGTCGTTGTCGAGAATGCCCTGCGAGGCGCGACGCTCCTTTGCGGCGCGGCGGTCGCACGAGCAGGCACTCCGCCGCGCCGTCGCCGACTCCCCATCGCTGCTCTCGTTCTCCTCGTCGCCACAGCTGAAGCGCCGCGGCAGCGGGGAGTCGTGCGTGCCGTCCTCGTTGTCCGAGTCAGACAGCATGCTGCCGGAGAGAAGGGCATCGGGCAGCGTCACGTCCTCCCGCAACGACGGGATGCAGCTCTCGCTCTGGCTCAGCTCGCCGGTGGCAACAGCGTCGGACGCCTTTGGGTGGCGCACAACGTAGTGACAGTCTTCCGGGGAAAAGGGGTCGGGCGTGGTGATGGGCAGCTCCGGTGTTTGGAGGGGCTCCACCTCACCGTTCTCCATCATGCGCCACCGCGTCTTCTGCGACCACTTGGATGACTTGCCCGGCGGTGCGGACCAGCTCGTCTTTCTGCCAGCTTCAGAGGCCGAGGCCGGAGCGCTGGTGTGGCGGCGGAGCGAGCTGCGCACGCTCATTGTCAGCAGCTCGGCACCCTCGTCCTCTTCGTCCTGCACTTCGAGGATTTCACGGGTCGTCTGCGGCGTCCTGGCGAAGCTGCCACCGCCGTAGCCGCGTGGGGTCTCCTGCTGGTAGTGTTTCGGCGTTGCACCACTGCCGCTGCTGTAGCCGTTCTTGAGGTTGTTGTGCATCCAGCGGAACTCGTTGGCGAGCTGCTTGAAGAGGTGCGGCGACTTGCGCTTCGGCGTGGCAGCGCCGTTGCGGGCACTGCTGCTGTTGCCGGGGGATGGCGTGGGACGGGGGTGGAGGGGTCGTTGTTCAGCAGAACGCCGGTGAGGTCGTCCGCTTCGATGGCCTCGTCAAGCGAGCAGGCGCTGTTTCGATGGCTGACGAAGGTGCGGCCCGAGCCAGCCTGTTGGCCGGTGCTCGTAGGCGTCACCATCTCGTGCCGCTCGCTGCGTAGGGCATCTTGGAACAACGAGCTGGAGGACGGCTTCGGTGGTGCTACTAACATGCCCTTGGTATCTCGCAGACAAAGGCAGAGAAAAAACAAAAGTACGTCAGGTGACGAGGAACGAAGAGAGCAGTATAAATGTACGCACACACACACGCGCTACAGTCAAGATAAAGAAAAAAAAAAGAAGTTGCTTTGCTTACTTTGAGTTTCTTAGTCGTGTCAAGCCGTGAGAAAAAAGAAAAAAAAAAGAAAAAGTAGCACAAGACAGCTTCACGCGACCGCGATAACAGCCGCGAGGAGCTTTACTGAAACCCGTCGAGGCGAGTTGCTTCTGTTTCAAGTGCGCACAAACGCTTTTTTTGTTTGTTTTCTATTGACAACAGTTAGAGAGATGAACACGACCTACGACACTTACAAAGCGCTTTCACAACCCAAGAAAAAAAAACGGCAATTGAAAGAGAGTGGAATTTGAGAAGATACGCTGCTCGTTCTAGAAAAACAGAGTAGGTAGTGGTTGAAGTAAAACGAGAGAGTGTCGAGTGCTGTATCGAGAAAAAAAAAAATACAGAATAATAATGCCTCTGCGAAAAGAAAAGAAGCAAAATGTCAGCGGTAAAAAAAAAGAAGAAGAAGAAATCAAGACAATAACAACAACAACACTACACACCAAGATCTGAAAGCACAAGCACTATAGAGAAGTGAAAAAGAAAAAATAAGAATAATAAGGGTACGGAAGAAGACAGCAAGAGGGAAAGGGCAAAATAATCGAGAAAGGTGTTAAATAGAGACGCAGAGGCACTAGAAACGGGGCGGAGAAAAAAAAAAGACAGAGCGTGAACGTCGAAGGACCAGGATGGAGTACCTGTAAGGAAAGAAAGATGGAGGAAAGACAGAGAGACTGCAATTCTCAGTTCTTAAACAAACAAACAAAAAAAAAAGCAGTGGTAGAGAATAAAACAGAAGAAAAGAAACGGACAAAGAGAAAGAGAAAGTAAGGTGCGAGCCAAAGAAAAAAAGGTTTTATCCGTTGTTGTTAACGGGAGGGGAAGGAATGCTTCTTAGTGAGGCACCGTGGGGAAACAATTCGACTACTACTAAAACAGAACAAATATAAAGTTTAAACAGCAGCACGGCACAGAGATCGTCCAAAGAAAGAAAAAAGAAAGAAAGAAAGCTGCAGCCTTGCTTGGGAGAGCAGATTGCCGCTTATATAGAAGTTTTCCGTTTCAGCCTACGTCCAAGCACAACTGCACAGAGTGCTTTGTTACGCGGGACACCACAAAATGATGCGAAGCAAAGACAGGGACGTAGAGAGGCTTGGAGTGAGACGCGTGAGTGGTTCTCTCTTAAGCTAAGTCTCACACAGCTTTAACCCTTTGAATTGCAACGGACCACCAAAAAAAAAAAACTTACCTTTACCGTCCGGCTTTCTTTTTTCTTTGGTCCTTGCTTAGGTGGGGAAGGAAGGCTGCAGCAGGCGAGGCAGGTGGAAGGATGCTGCAGACGGTTGCCTGCTAAAGCGCCTCTGATAGTGGCTATTGTTTGTGTTTGTGTGGGTGTTGTGTGCTGAGTGTGCACAGGTGTGTAGTGCTTTCCTTCTACTATTCCCGTGTGGAGGCATTCATGTAGTGAGGTGGAAGGCACAAACAACAAAAAAAAAGATGAGGGGAAGGAAGGGAAAAAGACGATGTTAAAACTGCAGTCATTGAGAGGTGAAAGGTGGGTTTTGAACGAGAAGAACGTGGGGGCTTTGGCGATCACAGACTGGCGGAAAAGGCCATCCGTGACAGGATTCGAACCTGCAACCCTCTGATCCGTAGTCAGATGCTCTTCCATTGAGCCACACGGACGCTTAGCAAAAGCGCCGAATTCACGCACGGTGCGCTCGGCATGACCAACGCTTCTGAGTCGCTTTTTTTAGTGGTGGGACTGATTGGCCTGTTAAGATTACAGAACAGAAAAAAAAGGAAAATAAAAAAAAAACCAACACGCGAGAGGCACGTCAAACACAGCGCCTGACTTGCCAGCTCTTACGGCCAAGAAGACACCAAATCCATCCTGAGAAAGGCCGATTTACACGAGACAACACCGAACAACAACGAAACAGACGGCATCTAAACTTAAAGAAGTCAACAACGTACCACGAAGTGGCGTGGAGAGGCGACAGAGTGCTCGTCTTGCCACCTCTCTCTCACTCTCTCTCCGCTTCACAGCGCTCTCCGCCCTTGTTCTAGACCTGCTCGCCAATGTTTGCCGGCAGCTCCTCAATCTGCGTCGCGTAGAACTGCTCGATATCGCGCAGCAGCCGCAGCTCATCGCGACGAACAAAGGTGATGGCGAGCCCCGTGCGTCCCATACGCCCGGTGCGGCCAATACGGTGGATGTACTGCTCACGCGACAGCGGCACATCGTAGTTCAGCACGAGCGACACCTGCTCGACGTCGATGCCACGAGCCCACAGGTCCGTCGTGATGAGAACGCGGCTGTGGCCGTCGCGGAACTGCCCGCATAATCTCATCCCGCTCCGCCTGCAGCATCTCACCGTGCATCGCACTCACCGGTGAACTTGTCGCGCGTCATGCGCTTCGACAGCTGCTCCACCTTTCTTGCGCGTGTTGCAGAAGACGACGGCGTGGGCAATGGTGAGACTGTCGTACAGCTCCATCAGCACGTTGTACTTGTTCTTCTCCTCGTCGACGGATACGAAGTACTGCTTGATGCTATCAACAGTGATTTCATCACGCTTCACAAGGATGCTCGCCGGCTCCGTCATGAACTTTTCTGTCATCTCCAGCACATCGGCCGGCAGCGTCGCGGACACCAAGATCACCTGCAGGGGCGGGCACCATGCGGTAGATGTCGTGGATCTGCGCCTTGAAGGCCCTTGCCCAGCATCTCGTCCGCCTCATCCAGCACAAGGGTCTTGAGCCCGTTCACACGGGAGACTCTTCCGGCGGATCATCTCGAAGACACGACCCGGCGTGCCAGAGACGATGTGCACACCGCTGTCGAGGCGGCGCACATCCTCGTCGGCGCTGCGGCCGCCAATGCAGGCGTAGGCGGTGAGGCCCATGTGGTGGCCGATGCTGTTGCACAAATCCTGCGTCTGCACCGCCAGCTCGCGCGTCGGGGACAGAATGAGGGCCTGCGTCTCACGCGTTTGGGGATTGCAGGCCTGCAGGAGGCAGACGCAGAAGGCGGAGGTCTTACCAGTACCAGAGGAGGCCTGCGCGATGACATCGCGACCATTCAGAAAAGGCACGATGAAGCGCTTTTGAATGGCGGTGGGCTGCTTGTAGCCGAAGCTGTACATGCCCTTCAGTAGGTCCTCCTTAAGCCCCATCGGCCTCAAAGGTGGGGGATGGCCAGGACATTGGCCTGGATGTCATCGACTTGTTCAGCTGCCATGGACGCAAATATGTATGTGCGCACACACAAGCGAGAGTATTGCAGCTCGGTGCTGTCTATTCGCTGCGGCGCTTGCGCGTAGTGCTTTTGTGTGTGTGTGGCGGTGTGAAAGTCGGCAGAACGCGCGAATCAATCTCTCTCTCTCTGTCTGTCTATATGTGTGGTGTTTTGCACGTTCGGGGTTCCTGAAGTTGCCGGACTGAGGGCAGCGACACAGCTACAAGACGACAGCGACGCGAGCAAATTGGTTCGCACAACTGCGTGCAAGGGAGTGGGGAAGGGGAAAGAGAGAGAGAGAGAGGAAAGAAAAGTGGAGAAAAAAGGGAAAAAGGAGAACGTATCGATGAGCCAGCGCTTATTGCGGCATCTTTATGATCTCATCACCATCAATGCATGGAGTAGGTGTCGAGAGAACGCATAGAAAGACAGAGAGGGGTGAAAAAAAATACCTACCAAGTCCCGAAAAGAAGACATGAGCGACGAGCAGCGATACATCTTATTTCTTTGTTG
>AODS02000348.1:0-19846 GCA_000331325.2 Crithidia fasciculata | reverse complement strand
ACGCGTCAGGCGCGTAGTAGCTGGGGAAGCGCATGCCGTCCATGCCCTCTGGCGCACCCTTCCAGGCAGGCACCGGGCACAAACACATACCCACCCACGCTCTCCGGCAGCCGCTCCAGCAGCGCGGCCGCGAACAAGGTAGTACTCGTCTATGAACGGGTCCAGCGTAGCCGTCTCCGCGCCGTCCTCGGCGCGGAACACAAGTCGCCGCACACCCGCCACGCCCGCCAGCGTCTCCTCGCCAGCGGGAGGGACGTCATCCACCACGTGCACGCGCTTCTCCAGCAGACGAAGCATATCTCCTGCACGTTGTACGGCTGCAGCTCCGGCGGCTTCTGGCGCACACGCTGCATGCCAACCGCCACCTCGCTTAGGCCCCGCGACACGCCGTTGCCGCACATAGCCAGCGCCGTCGCCGCCCACAGGTGGCCCACCACCGACACGTACACACGGCGCTCATGTGTCGCCGTGCCTCTGCGAGTGTCTGCTCCGCCCACCCAGCAACCGGTCGCCCGAGCGCCTCCGCATTGCCGCGCCGTGATGTGCGCGTGCGGGTGGCCACTGTCGCGCTCGACTGTGGAGCCGTCGTCGTTGTGGGGGCGGTTGCCTGCGCACAGGCTGGTGCTGCGGTCGCGCTATTTTCAGTTGCACGCGACGCCGCCCACTGCTCGGCCAGGGTCACTTCCGCCGCATCGTCGTCGTCGTTTTTCCGTGCCGCCTTGCGGCCGCGGCTTCGCTGCTGGAGAGGCGGGTTGGTGTGGTCGGGCCTGCGCCGCGGCGTCGGCGGCTTCGGGGCGTTCTTCTTGGCCGCAGCCGCCTTCACCTTTGCAGCCTTGCGCTTCGCTGCCGCAGCCTCGTGCTCGCGCTTGGCGTCGTCATCGCGCTTTCCGGCACTACGGCCGCCCTTACCCGCGTCTTTCCTCCTCTGGCCGGCTCCGCCGCGCACCACCGCGCCGTCTTTCCGCCACGACTGCCTTAAAATCTCCTCGTAGAAGAAGTCCTTGTGCAATACAGGGTGATTCACCAGCACCTTGCGGATCTTCTCCAGGAAGTACTCCTTCCGGTGGTGGGCACTGGCGCGTCGCTGCAAGGAGGCGGCGCAGGCGTGCCGCGAGGTCGCGGCGCATCACCGCTCGCAGCTTGAGGCGGTGGCCAAAGAACACGGCGGCCATGAAGACGCCGCAGTCGCTACTGTTCCGCTTCTGGCGCGGGCACACTCCCTTTGCGAGGCGAAGCCCCGGCCACACAGAACGAAACGCGGAGCACAGCTGCTCCTCCACCACGGGGGACGGTGCGGAGTCGTACGTCGTCAGCACGACATGCCTTCCCGCCTGCTGCGTCAGCACGCCAGCGATCCAATGCTTCATCACGAAGATCGGAAAAAACACCGTGTCTTGACAGCGCACCATCTCAACCAGCGTCTTGACGCGCTGGCCGTTCAGGCGCACCATCGTGTCCGACGGAACGATCGCGGACTCCGGCAGGCACAGCTGGCACACGGCGTCGAGCTCGACGTTGGACGTCTTGCCCTCGCAGAAATCGCCGCCCCACACACCTCCTTGCGGAAGGCGCTCGGGACGTCACTCCCCGCGGCACGCGCTGCCACACCAACGGAACCCGCCTTCACCGCGACGGCTCCGGCTCCGCCGGGCATCAGTTTTTTGGCGCAGCCTCACCGCCGCCAAACACACCTGACCACCGTTACTACCGCCTTCACCGTCACCGCAGTAGTTGCCATGTGGCTGCCAGCTGCCGCCCCTCGGCATGTAGCGGTTGATGCTCTGGCGGAGCCGCTGCAGGTCGGCCTTCTGGTTGCGCAGGCTGCCATGGTTGCTGCATGCCTGTTTGAGGCCCGTGCGAAGCTCACCAAGGACAGCAGAGCCCACCGCGCGCTCCTCCTGCCGCAGCTCGTCGACCCGCCACGACAGGTCACCCAGGAATGCCTCCAGTTCGCTCAGATCAACCGCTGCGACCTGCTTGCCTTCGCTGTCATACGCTGCGGCCTGGTAGCCTCCTCCAAAGAGCGTTCGGTCCTTCCGGAAGAGGGACACGCCAGCACCACAAGCTGGGGGACGGCCGCCGCCCACGTGTCCTGCAGCCATGCGCCTCTTCATCGCTTCGCTGAGGATTTTCTTATTGAGCGCACCTGGAGGAGCTCCCCGCTCGGGTGCTTCCATACTGGGAACAACGGCACCGTCAGCTCATCTATGACGGGGCCGTGTCGCTCCCGCCCCATCGGCTCCATATCTTTGAAGATGAGCCAGCTGTGAAGCGGCAGCCGGTCGAACCCGCTCATGTTTTGGAGGATGCCAAGCATGATGGCGTGTTCGCGCACAACGTCCTCTGTGAACAAAGTATACCTCGCGAGGAACACTGCCGTGGGTGAAAGGAGGCCGGCCTCTGCCTCCGAGAAAAACTGCCGGCGCCTCGCCTGCAGCGTCTTCGTGGCATCGTCGCCACCGGGAAGGATGCTGGAGATGTGCCTCTGGGCCCAGCAGCGCCGCCTCCTCCAGGGCTCCAGTTCTTCTTCCCCCGTTTCTGGCGGAAGAACTGCGCAACCCCGACGTCCTCCTTGCCCTTCGTCGCAGCGACGGGCTCGGAGGACACTCCCTCCACCATCTTCTCCGGGGCTTCTTGGAGAAGCTCGTTCAGCTTCCCCGTGCTGATCACGCCATCAGCGTGGTGCTTCTTAAGCACCGCCCTCACGCGCTGGTAGCGCACGACCTCGGGGCCCACCGGTGCCGCAGGAACGGTTGCCACCTCCTTCGACCCCGCAGGGAAAGGCTCGACCTCGGCAAAACCAGACATGGCGGATGCTCCGTGAGGAAAAAACAAAACACAAAATGAGCTCAGCTGCCGACTCAAAAACCAGCTAGTTGCAGATCTCAAAATCTACGTATCGTTTTTGTGCCTCGCTGCTGGCGTTACGCAGGCAAGAGGACACGCGGAGACCGGGAAGCAGCCACCACACAAGATATACGCATCGCATTGTTCAGGGGAGGAAGAAGAAGAGAAGGGAGAAACACGAGCAAGAGAGAGAGAGAGAGAGTGATGACAGCACGAAGCATAGACAGCCATGTCAGCACACACGGCACGCGCACGCAGCACAGCGAATGTTGCAGATGGGTACACCCAGTGCGCACATTGGTCTTGATTCATCTATCGTTGTCACCGCGGCTTCCGCCACGTCACGCCCTTGCACCGCAGCAAGCCGACAGACTCCACAAACGTAAAACAGCAAAGTGCCATTCGATGTCCTCGGCCGCCGGCCTCGGAAACGAAACCCTAACCCTAAACCCAAACCCAGCAATATCCCCCTTAACCCAAGCCGAAAGCCGCGCTGCGCACCGGCCCAATCAGGCCGACGGAAAACATTTTAGTACAGCCACAACCCCCACACCAAACAGCCCCGCAAAACCCAAAGACAGCCAACCAAAACCACCACCGCCAGCGCCACGCGCGGAATGTCGTTATTCTTCTCCAGCTTCTCGAGGTACGTCTGGTCGTGCTCGTGGGTATCGCGTCGGCTACCTTTAAAGGCTGCAGAACAGAGGAGCGGCGCCAACAAACACAGCGCCAAACCCTCCACGGCAACCCCGTTCCTCAGACACACATTTGCAGGAAGTCAAGCGAGCTTCCCGGTGTTGCGGCTCACGGCTTGCCCTTCAGCTCAGGCACCACCTGCTGAACCGCCTCGTACTTCGCCGCCCACTGCAAGATCATCTTCACCGTACACGACGGATCCTGCACAATGCCGTGCCGCACGAGTGCCTCCAACATCGCCATGGTGTCTGCAAAACTAAGACCGTTATCCCTTAAAACAAACAGAGGGAAGCAAGACACCGTTCGAGGCAACAAGCCGTAGAGAGTGATTCTTCTGCAGTGCTCTGAAGAAGGCCGTAGTAGCGCGCACGCTTGACAGATCGCCGCCAGGCTCTGCATCGTCACCGTCGCCCGCCTCGCGGTGCATGGTGTTCAAATCGTCCGCAAGCTGCCCCTGTGCAGCGATCCACCGGCTAAGGCCATCATTAAAAGCCAGCACGTGCGCTCGGACGTCGTCGATGTTGCCGCGCGAGGCGGCCTCCAGTGCGTAGATGAGCTCTGGAATCGAGTACGGGCAAACACCGTTGCGGCATCCGGCAAAGAGCTCGTACACTCTCGGCGCGCACCACGGGAGGTACAGCTGGGTGCCTCGCAGTGCAGTCGCCACCACCACGCGCTCATCCGTCGTGCGAAGGAGACGCGCGAGTGCCGCCACGTCGTCGATCGCGGCGTTGAGGAAGCAGCCAGTGACGTCCCGTTGCAGGTCTGCTGACAACCGGGCACGGCACGCCGCATTCTCTCCCTCCTGAGTGATTGCGTCCCTCTTCGTCGACAGCCACGTCGCGAAGCAGTGCGGCACCACAAAGCTTGCATACAAGTAGAGTCCTTTCTTGTTGCCCGCAGTTGGCGCACGCAATCCCGTACCGCGGTCTGAATCTCCTGATGACGCAGCAGCGCTTGAGGGATCTCGCTTGTGATCAGCACCTGCAGACGATGTCTCTCCGTCTCCACTGCCTTGTCCTGGTGCTTGAAAGAGTCCTCGCGCGTCATGAGGTCTGCTGTGAAGTCTGCTGCAGTGGCGCTCTGAGCGTCGAGCAGGCAGACAGTCTGGCCGCTACCGAGGTGGTACTGGCGGGCAGCGCGGCGGAGAACCTGGTGAGTTGCCGGCTCGTGTTGAGCGCAGCACAGCACCACGTGGATGTCGTTTGGCTGCTTGCCGTGCGGCGTCACGTCGAGGCCGCGGCCGCCGAGAAAAGTCATGAAGAACACGTGGCGCACGCCGGCCGACAGCCGCGGCGGGGCGTCGCGCAGAAAATGCCTTCACCTTCCCCGTCAGCCGGTCAGCCTCTGCCAACGTCTTCACGGCAATGAGGACGTCCCGGTCGTGACTGACAGCGCCGCGGATACTGCGTTCGATTCCCTCGTCGTACGCGGCAGCGTCGCTGCACAGCTCATGTGGAAGCTCCTGAAAAGGGCTGTAGAGAAGGCAGGCGGAATTACCACGGGCTTAAGTTTGTACACTCTGTTGTATATTTCCTGCATAGCATAGCCGCCCGCTGTGCCGGTGACGGCAGTCAGACGACCCTTGAAGTGCACAGAGAAAAGCAGCAGCGGGCTCACCGTCACAGCCGCCTTCGTCTCCCACTCCCACCGCTGCCTCTCCTTCATGCACGTCATCGTGTTGAGGCCGTCCATCAGCGAAGTCGTGTAGAGCGTCTCGCCGGTTTCGGTATTGTACGGCACCGACCTGCCCTTCACTGCCACGTAGTCCTCATTGTTTGCCACGTCCCACGCGTCATGTGCAGACGCGGCATACTGTTCAAAGCGCTCCCGCGAGAGCAGACAATCCTTCGGGTCTCGGCTCAGAATGCCCGCGCGTTGCACCCACGCCTCCCACGCTGTCTCTCCTGCGAGTCGCTGTCGATCACAGCGGTCATGAGAGCTGGAAAGGTCAGCGCGTCGCGGCGAGCATCCAGCGAGGGGCCTCCGACGCACATTGCCTCCGTCAGGCTCTGCACCATCGACACGTCCGCCTCGTCCTGCATCATCCAGTGCGCAAAGCCGCGCCACTCTCGGTGTAGTGCCGCTCGTGTGTCGGGTCCAGCAGCGTTCGCAGCTCCCTTACGCGATAACGTTGCCCTCGGCCCTCTACACCATGTGCGCTGCATAAACGGTATCGTTTGGCTTCGCCGTCTCCGCGTCCTCTGCAACAGCGCGAAGCTGGTTGGCGAAGAGGAGCGTGAAGGCGGCGTTGTTGAACCCTCCATCGCCTCCACGGCGAGGTCGCAGCTGGAGGTGGTGGAGGCGACGCGATAGCCGCATTTTAGGTTATACGCTATCACACAGCTGGTGACGCACGTCTTGCTCTCGCTTGTGTTGATGTTGTTGGCCAGCACAGATCCTTGCAGCAGCGCCAGCACGGCAAGCAACTGTATACACGCCGGGGAAGGTACCCTTTCGAGTCCCAGTAGCGGAGCAGGATGTCGACAAGCGTGCGCCGTGTGTCGTCCTTGCTGCGAAGAATGCGCGCCTTGGTCTCCTTGACTCTTCGCTTCCCGTCCTTGTTGGCAACGGCCTCTGCGTGCGTCCTGTACTCCTTCGCAAAGCGCTCCAGGCGCTCCGTCCGCAGCGTGTCCGGAAGCGTGGATGAGGTGCGAATGTCGTCATACACATATACGCGTAGGCTGCACGCAGCCAGCTCGGCAGAAATGTCCACTCGCTCGTCGCGAAGGAAGGCTTTGATGTCGTCTCAGCTTCTCTCCCACCCGTTCGCGGTGCGGCGGAGCTGCTGCTGATCCAGTCGCTCGATCTCATTCACCACCTGCTGCCTCTTCGTATCCCACGCCGTCCGGTAGGTAAGCATGGCCTGCTTGGTGAGCTTGTTGCCGTTGAGCGCGTCCTGTAGCTTCCCCAAGGGACGTCGCTGAGGTGCCGGCACTGCTAAGAAGCCGCGCGGCACGTCGCACACCATCGCATCCGTCAGCGAACGAGTGAGCTCCATAAAAAAGCCAAAGCCGTTCTTTCAACAGTGCAGTAGCCAGTCGTACATCTCATGCGCGGGAAAGGCAACTTTCCTTTGCGTCCACCAGAGGCCAATGCACGGAAAAAGGCGTCGCCGCTGCAGCGCGGTCATCCAGCAGCTCAGCCTTAAGAAGAGTCAAGGCGGCAGCAACGGGCTCGGTGACATCTAACTCCTCCAATGCGTAGAGAGCAGTGCCAACACACTCTGGGTACGCCACTCTGCCCACCGCCACTCCGTCTGCAACTTTTTCCTCGAGTGCGTCCGTCACAAGAAGCACCACCTCCACACACGCGTACTGCGTCAATGCCTCGACGGGCTTCTCGACAAGGCTGGCGAACTCCGCCTCGCCAGAGGCTCTCCTGCCCGGAAATGTGAGATAGGCGTGGCAAAGCGTGCGTAGAACACGCTCCATGTCCTTCAGAGCGCCAGCACTGCGCGAAGAGAGGCGTGCAGCTCGCCGTCAGACACCAGCACTGCAGCAACTTTCTTAACGAGAGAGCGGATGCGTGGCGTGGAGAAGCCCTTGAGCTCCTCCAACAGCCGCGACGCCGCATGCTTTTGGAAGGAAAGCAGCACGAGCACTCCTGCAGCGCGCGCGGATCGCAATAAAAAAGGCAGGTGGCCCCAGCAGTTTGCGTTCTGCAAGTCTTCAAGGCAGCGCGTAAACGGGTGAGGGCCAAGCGTTCCACGCCGCACACCTCGCGTGGGAAAGTCTCTGTATCGCCCTTCTGGAGATGAGCGGTGAGGAGAGCGACGCACATGGCGCACAACCACTTTGTTACCAGCGTGGCCTCGCTGTCTGCAGTCATCTGAGACCATCCCGTCTTCACCGCGTCCAAGATTAGCGGCACTTTCTCCTGAAGGAAGGACGCCAATGACAGCGCGCACTCCATCTCCACAGTTGCTCGCAGCCGCACAATGTCCTTGACGTTGTCGCGTAGAAACTCATGCGACTCGCCCAGCAATCTGTACAAGTGCGGATAGCAGCTCCAGCACGGTGTGCGCCAGTACCACGCGGCAAGGTCTTTGATGCCGTCCTCCTGCACAATCGCGGCAACAGCTTTGCAAATACCCCACCTTTCGCCCTTCGCCGACGTGCAAAAGCAGTTCGCCACGGGGCGGCGCTCTTTCAGCGGGCCGCAGGACTTCTGGATCCGCTGCAGAAGAAACTGCATCTTCAGCACGCGGACCACCAGCACCACGAAGAGCCTCTGTGAGTCCTGAAACTGCAGAGTAAGCAAAATGCTTTGCGCCGGTTTGGAGGCAAAGGCATCAGTTTTGCGCAGGAAACTCAGGAGAGACGTGAGCGCCTCGAGAAGCTGCGAGGACGGAGGCTCCTTCGCATCGGACTCGTCTGGAAGCACACACCCGCCGCACCTTCCAGCAGGCACGAGAGAAGTTCCATTGGAAGAGCGGGATTCTTCTACTTATTCAAAACAAAGAAGCGGCAGCGAAAGGAACACTTTGGCAACGCTCCTTGTAGCCGTCTCTACCGCCTCAGCTGCGGTGTCTGGCAGGTCTCTTTCGTCGCACACCGCCGCAAAAGACAGCAGCTGGTCGTACATGATTCTCGGGATGCTGTGCGCAAACAAGCGCGCGCTCGCATCGCTGAACGCAGAGGTGAGTATCCAGCCGAGAAACTCCTGTCTCGCATGCTTGAAGGCAGCCCAGAGTGACCCACACGCAACGGTGCAGACGTCGAAAAGGAGTAGCTTGCCAAGCTCCAACACGGCGCTACACTACCTGCTGAAGTCCGGCGTGTCGCTCAAGGCGAAAAGAGGACAGACAGGCACTCGGACACCGGCCTCGAACAGCAGCGGGCCGATCTGCGTCGGCGCACAGAACCGCCAATCGCTCCGCGCACAGACGCAGCTTGCTCAGCGACCAGCCGCGCTTTAACAGAAGCATAGCGCCAGAGTCTCCAGCACCGGCGGCGATGTCGTTGGTCATCTTGGCGACGCAGCGGTAGGTCAGTGCTCGGTAGGCACACTCAGCCACTCGTGGAGGAATGTGAAGGTCGCCATCGCTGGCTGGCAGGCAAACTGTGAGCAGCACTTCCGCACTGACGCGGCACAGAGCCCCGCCTCAATCTGGAACAAACTGCGACTGTAAAAGCGCGATGTGTAGTTCAGCACAAAGGTGTGGAGCCCAAAGGTGTCTTCGGTCGCCTTTACGAGCGCTGCAAGCTGTTGCAGATACAGCGCGAGGGGTGAGCCACCACGCCGCACGCTCAGCGATGTAACGTTGAATGCGTCGATGCCACAAAGAGACAGGAACGATGTGAGTCTCTTCAAGTCGTAAAAGAAATATCCCCCCCCCGCTTTCAATAAAATGTTAAGCTTCATCCATACGTAATTTTGTGTGGCTGACTCGTGAACCGTACCATAACGACAGCCAAAAAGAGGCTGCTGTGCTTCATGCGATCCGAATTTTGCTCTCTCCCATGAAATGCGCAACCACCTTTTTTTTTTTTTAAGGACGCCTGACGAGTTAGCAACTGACAGAATTAGATGCAGCAGCGCGTTTAATCTGAAAATTTGTATATAATTGCGGATCACCGTTGCCAAAAAATAATTTTGAGCGGGGATCTCGAAGCTAATTTTCGGATCTCCAATTGAGTTGAAACGGTGAAAAGATGCTATTAGTCTATAGTAGCGTTCTAAAGCAAATGGTCGCTTGCCTATCGGAGCATCGACTCAATTTTTGTAGTGCAAATCGTGATAAAAACTAGCTGCGATGGGATTTATGCCAAAGGTTTGCAGCTTTTTCTTCTGTAGGCATGTTGCAATGCCGCTTTAAACCGTCGCCGCTTTTAGACTCTTGAGGTTTCTATGCTTCACGGCTTCTAATAGTAGCCTATTTTCCTGTAATTCTCTTTTTGATATGCAGCGTGCTGCCTTTTCCTGGGATTGTGTTGAGGCAAGCAACAAGGAAACGCAGCTAAACTCGCATGCAGGTTTGGTAGCGCTGCCTAGCAATGTCACAAGCTCTGCTTTTAAGCTGCTCTCTTGGCCCGCCGAGCGTAAAGGGAGTTTTATGACTCCGTACGGAGGCACGCTTTTAGTCCTCTGCTCCTCTTCGCACTTTCAGCAAGAGCTATCTTTATCGCAGCTGACGCTAGCGTGTGAATGGTAGTTTGCTGGTCTGAGAAGCACCGCTAGACATGGGTTGTCGTGTTTGACTTGACAGTTTCCGTACTTCTTGCCAGCGCTAAAAAAAAGGAGGTGTTTTCTATCCTTTCACTCCTTCTTCTGCGATTGTCGTGTCTTATTTCCATGTACACGGCGCGGTTGCTTAGTCATGGACTGTAATGAAACCTTCTACAATTTGTCGCTGCCTATCTCATTTCATTACTGTCAATTTCTTTTTTCTGTCATTTATCTGTTTTGGTGGGACTGCATACTCAGGCGCGTTAGTGCAGGGCGTTGGCGAGTAGCCTTAAATTAAAAAGTGAAGAGTGATGTGGGTCAAGAGAGAGACAACCTCTAGTAAAGATGCGTGTGGGGTACAATTGTTTGCATTTTCTTTTTCATCCTGCTGGTACATACATATTATCGGGAAGCTGCGGTGTATAGCTTTAATGTAGTATCTGAAGGTGACATTAAGTGTTGCAATTAATTTCTGTCGTAATTGGCCAAACTTTTGTGCTTTGCGCTGACAACCCTACATTGGAAAAAAAAAAACGAGTAGTTCTTCAGCTGTGTAGAGTAGTAGCTGCTCAACGGACAGCAAAACCAGAAATTCAGCTAGCGGATTGAACTGTGGTGCCATCTCGGTATTCTTAAGTCGAAGCTATCGTTGCTGCAAGCTGGATCATAGCCGGCGAGTCCTTATCGGTGTCTCCGTGATGGTGTTATTCTTTTTTCTTTTGCGTCACAAGCGCTGTGAGGACTGTGCGTGAGAAGCAACAAAAGAGAGGTTGAGCGAATCCTCTAACCTGTGACTTTTTTTTTGTTTTGGTGATGTTTACGAGAAGCAGTTTCTGGCTTTTTTCATTAGTGTTTCTTTTTTTTTTATTCGTGTTGCTGTTTCTCTTAGGGCTTAGTAAAAGTAAATGTGAAAGTACAACACGAAAAAGCATAACTAGTACTTCGTTATACCACTATGCAGAATTTCACGGCTCATACTGCAACAACTGCTTACTTATTTGTTGTGGTGGTACAAACTCTCTAATATGATGCTTAGGATCACATTTGCAACAACAAATAAATGTCGTTTTGGGAGTAAAACGAAACTTACTTGTCTCCCTTTCACAGCGAAAACAGTGCTTTTAACAACCGCGAGCAGTACTGCTTCTTTTTTTTCTTTCTCTCCACTGTGTGGTCTCTTTAAATATTATTACAGGACAGTAAGAAATGAGTAGCCGCATTTCCAACAAGTAAATGCTGCGAATAGTCGCCGTTCCTGTAAATGACTACTCCATGTGTCGAGTTTAATCTCGAAAATGCGATGCGCAATAAATACAGTGCACATAGTAATGCGTTCGCATCGTTCCGATGACGTTAAATTGAAATATGGGAGTAGAAAAGGACAGAACGAATAAAGTCTTGACTCGCGGGGCCTCGCAACTGCTTAAAAAAAAAAACTTCCCTTTACTGCCCTCTCTTCTGCTTCTTTTTAAGATATCCGCTATCAACATTGTTTTCTTAGACTACAACTATTTTCGACTTACTAGCGCTACCTTCGGGTTTTCCACTCTACTCAAAAAGCAAGCAAAAATGGCTGACGACGAACAGAACTCTATTGTGTGCGACAATGGCTCCGGCATGGTGAAGGCCGGCTTTTCCGGCGACGACGCGCCGCGCCACGTCTTCCCCTCCATCGTCGGTCGCCCGAAGAACATGCAGGCGATGATGGGAAGCGCCAACAAGACGGTGTACGTCGGCGACGAGGCGCAGTCGAAGCGCGGTGTGCTGTCCCTGAAGTACCCGATCGAGCACGGCATCGTGACAAACTGGGACGACATGGAGAAGATCTGGCACCACACCTTCTACAACGAGCTGCGCGTGAACCCGGAGCAGCACAACGTGCTGCTGACGGAGGCTCCGATGAACCCGAAGCAGAACCGCGAGAAGATGACGCAGATCATGTTCGAGACCTTCAACGTCCCGTCGCTGTACATCGGCATCCAGGCCGTGCTGTCGCTGTACTCGTCTGGCCGCACGACCGGTATTGTGCTGGATGCCGGCGACGGCGTGACGCACACGGTACCGATCTACGAGGGCTACTCGCTGCCGCACGCGGTGCGCCGTGTGGACATGGCCGGTCGTGACCTGACGGAGTACCTGATGAAGATCATGATGGAGACTGGCATGACCTTCACGACGACCGCGGAGAAGGAGATTGTGCGCAACGTGAAGGAGCAGCTGTGCTACGTTGCGCTGGACTACGACGAGGAGATGGCGACGAGCGCGAAGGCTGCCAACGAGGAGCCGTTTGAGCTGCCGGATGGCAACGTGATGATGGTGGGCAGCCAGCGCTTCCGCTGCCCGGAGGTGCTGTTCAAGCCGAACCTGATCGGTCTGGACGAGGCGCCGGGCTTCCCGCTGATGGTGTTCCAGTCGATCAACAAGTGCGACATTGATGTGCGTCGTGAGCTCTACAGCAACATTGTGCTGTCTGGCGGCTCGACCATGTTCCGCAACCTGCCGGAG
Organism: Crithidia fasciculata; assembly: GCA_000331325.2. Lineage (NCBI taxonomy): Eukaryota > Euglenozoa > Kinetoplastea > Trypanosomatida > Trypanosomatidae > Crithidia > Crithidia fasciculata. The sequence continues at coordinate 7,627 of AODS02000348.1, read as the reverse complement.
CGCCTTGCGAAGGAGATCGCGAACCTTGCGCCGTCCTCGATCAAGCCGAAGGTTGTTGCGCCGCCGGAGCGCAAGTACAGCGTGTGGATTGGTGGCTCGATCTTGTCGTCGCTCACGACGTTCCAGTCGATGTGGGTGAAGAAGAGCGAGTACGACGAGTCCGGCCCCAGCATCGTCCACAGCAAGTGCTTTTAATTTATCTTATTGTTTCTCATTTATTTTCTGAGTTTAGTGCGTTGTTTTCCCATATTTTTTTCTTACTGTTTTTTTCCGGAATATTCTGCAGCTGAGACAACAACAAAAAAGAATGCACACATTTAGAGGTAGATTCTGTGGTTGTTTGGCGATAGGAAACGGAAGGATGCATATAGAGCTTTTAGTTGAGCGTGATTTAGCAAAGCGAATTATGTTTGCACTTTTGCTTGTTATTTTCCGTTTCTTCCTCGCAAGACGGAGCATCGCTGAAAATGAGAAGTGAAAATCAGAAATTACTGACGCTTGACGCTGCAAAAAAAAAAAAAAAATACAGCTGATTTATGACTCCAGTTTTAGAAGGAGTGGAAGTGAAAAAAAAAATGGTTCTGAATTTGGATTTGGCGTCCTGTTCTCGTTTGTTGAATAGTGGTTTCACTTAAATAAACGAAGCTTCTGGTCTCGGGACCAGTTTTTCCACTCGCAATGATGAAGGTCTTTGCAATTTCGTTTGGGCTGAAACGCGGAAGAAAGGAAGATCAAATTCCCGTTGTCTTGCATTTTTTAGTCCTTAACCTAATTGCTGCCTGGAAAGCAAAGCTATATCGTATGCCAAGAAGAGGAATGTTGCATACGCGCTAAAATAGAGTTTCGACCCGTCACTTTTCTCTTCTATCGAAATTTTTAATGATCTGCTTTGCTTGTACTTCGTCTTTTTTTTTTTATCACCTTTTCCGCTCCTTTTTTTTCGTGTTTATGGTTCGCACTTCTACTGCAACGGTGCTCCCACTGGCGAAACAAAAAAAATTACAAGCACTCAGCCTTTGGCAAGCAAACCACTACAATCGCAATAGCTAAGTCTACATCTTTTACATTTTTTTGAGCCTTTCGCACGCAAGCAAAAATGGCTGACGACGAACAGAACTCCATCGTGTGCGACAATGGCTCCGGCATGGTGAAGGCCGGCTTCTCCGGCGACGACGCGCCACGCCACGTCTTCCCCTCCATCGTCGGTCGCCCGAAGAACATGCAGGCGATGATGGGAAGCGCCAACAAGACGGTGTACGTCGGCGACGAGGCGCAGTCGAAGCGCGGTGTGCTGTCCCTGAAGTACCCGATCGAGCACGGCATCGTGACAAACTGGGACGACATGGAGAAGATCTGGCACCACACCTTCTACAACGAGCTGCGCGTGAACCCGGAGCAGCACAACGTGCTGCTGACGGAGGCTCCGATGAACCCGAAGCAGAACCGCGAGAAGATGACGCAGATCATGTTCGAGACCTTCAACGTCCCGTCGCTGTACATCGGCATCCAGGCCGTGCTGTCGCTGTACTCGTCTGGCCGCACGACCGGTATTGTGCTGGATGCCGGCGACGGGCGTGACGCACACGGTACCGATCTACGAGGGCTACTCGCTGCCGCACGCGGTGCGCCGTGTGGACATGGCCGGTCGTGACCTGACGGAGTACCTGATGAAGATCATGATGGAGACTGGCATGACCTTCACGACGACCGCGGGAGAAGGAGATTGTGCGCAACGTGAAGGAGCAGCTGTGCTACGTTGCGCTGGACTACGACGAGGAGATGGCGACGAGCGCGAAGGCTGCCAACGAGGAGCCGTTTGAGCTGCCGGATGGCAACGTGATGATGGTGGGCAGCCAGCGCTTCCGCTGCCCGGAGGTGCTGTTCAAGCCGAACCTGATCGGTCTGGACGAGGCGCCGGGCTTCCCGCTGATGGTGTTCCAGTCGATCAACAAGTGCGACATTGATGTGCGTCGCGAGCTTTACAGCAACATTGTGCTGTCTGGCGGCTCGACCATGTTCCGCAACCTGCCGGAGCGTCTTGCGAAGGAGATCGCGAACCTTGCGCCGTCCTCGATCAAGCCGAAGGTTGTTGCGCCGCCGGAGCGCAAGTACAGCGTGTGGATTGGTGGCTCGATCTTGTCGTCGCTCACGACGTTCCAGTCGATGTGGGTGAAGAAGAGCGAGTACGACGAGTCCGGCCCCAGCATCGTCCACAGCAAGTGCTTTTAAGCTGTGAGTATGATACTGTTCGCTTCACTCACTTATTTTTTTCTTATCCTAGAAACAGTTTGGTTCTACGGCCACCTCGCCTCCACCGACCTGTGTGCGATTCTGGAAAAGCAGTCTTTTCCAGCGGCATCAGAAAAAAAGAAAACAAAAAGAATGATTTGCTGGTCAGCCTTTTTTTTTTCTTTTTCTGCCGGTATCAGATGCGGCGCAGGCATGGGCGGTGTAGACTTTCATCGTCTTTCTTCTCCTTTCCTTACCTTGGTTCAGTTTGTCGATTTCACATCCGCTTCTGCGGTATCTTTTGTAAAAGCGGCATCTACAAGTAAAGTCACCCTTTGATGTTTTGTTTTCTTTTTTGCTCCCAAATTGAAAAAAGGGACTGCAGGCAGTAACTGGGCCTGTAGAGGACAAGCGGCAGTCCTTGTGGTTGGTACTTTGAACTGTATTCGTCCGAGTGGCTTCTTTTTCTCTCCTCACTTTTGTTGGTGTCACAGCTGTAACACGCAGACAGCCGGCACCGGTATTGACATTATGCAGTACTGGCAGCGTGACGGCGAGGAGGGCGGGAATGAAAACGCCGATCATGCCCGTGTCTTTGACGTCGCGTGAGTGATGGCTACTCAAGTTGACACGCCGCATTACTTTCTGCGTGTCAGATCCCTTTAAGTTGTCGCTCTTCTTTTTGGCTTGTTGGTGAGTTCTATGTGAATGCTTTAGCAACCTTTTTTTTTTAAATGATCTTCATTGTTCTTAACGTTTCATGATGTTTACGGTTGTTTCACATGGTAGGAAGAGGGAGGAAAAACGAGATGCAACGCTCAGCTCTCGCGGGAAAGCGAATGAACAAAAGCTGAAGGCAAAGCGAGCCGGGCAGCGCGCAGCGCCTTTCTTCATCCTCTCTTGAGCGAGAATGACCGTTGGCGAGTGAGGAAGGTAAGCGTCAAACACGCGGTGTCGGACCCGCTCTCTCGTCAACAGCTCAGAATTTCCCCAACGCTGCTCATCTCTGCATTCGTTGCTGAATGTCAAGAGGAGAGCCTACCCTTTTGTTATTGCCACCTGCGTTAATCAGAAAGCGCACCTTACTTCTCCTTTCCCCTTCATTCGTCTTTTTTTTTTTTCTGTGCTTGCACTATTGTGCAACTGCTCAAACCGGATGCAAATTACACACTTCGAAGTCGCCCTGCAGTTGAGAAGAGAGAAGAAAAATCAAAAGCCCATCACACACACCTGGACAAACAGCAAAGATTTGAAAAGGCAGTTTTGCTAAAGCTAAGATACGATCTGTTGCTCACAACGCCACGTTTCACCTTGCTTTGTTTTTTAAATTGGCACGAAGGACGTCCATCCATACACCATCATAGATTAACACCGGTGCTTGCTTGTTTATTCTTCATCCTCGCCTGTTTCCTCTAAGCGCAACAACTTACTGCTCCTCTTTTCTTCTTTAACCGAGTTCAATATTCGTGAATTGAGATAAGCAACGATGGCTGATCGAAGCCCCAGCGCCAAAACCGATGAGGCGCGCGCTGCCGACTTTGTGAGTGACGACGCGGAGCAGCAGCCACCGTGCACGCCGCGGCATGGCTACCCCGGCGGCACAGCGAACGGCAACGACGCCAACGTCACCACGAGCTTCCTGCTTATCGGCAAGCTCAAGACCGTGGTGAACGAGGTTCTCTACAACTTGGAGAACCAAAGCAACCAGTACGACGTAGATGAGTTCATCGCTGTCACCGAAGACTGCCTGCGCGCTCTCAAGACTGTCAAGGTGGAGCGGCGTATCGAGGCACGCCGCATGAACCTCTCCATGCGCACGCAGGGCAGTCCGGCGGCGAACGTGCTTACAACGCCGTCCAACCGCGACTCGACGGAGGCGGGAGTGGAGGAGGCGCCGACCCGTGCCCCTGCCAGCGGTGGCGCGCCGGGACCGCAAAACTACAAGGCTGCCCTTCTGAAGCAGAAGCGCTCCTCGCCGAAGCACTCGCCTATCCGCTCCACGGAGAATCACATACGAGACAACGTGGAGGCCTCGCGTTACACCTCTGCCCTGCGTGCGGAGGAGCGGCAGCGGCAGCCGAGGAGCGCCGCTTCGACCTCATGCAAGAGATGAAGCAGAAGTCGGAGATCTCTGACGCGCGCAGCCTGCGTGCGAAGGAGCGCCGTGAGGAGGCGGAGCGGAAGCAGCGCGTGGAGACGCAGGACCGAATGGAGAACGGCGTGCGGCGCGCAGAGGAGGCGCGGCGGCAGACACGCGAGAAGGCGCAGCGGGCACACTCTCGTGTGGATGAGGTGATTCTCACCAAGGAGCTGCAGCAGCAGAACAAGGTGCTGATCTTGGACAAGAAGATGAGCGACGTGGAACACAACCAGGAACAGATGCGCGAGAAGCTGCAGAAGCAGGCTCTGGGAGAGGCAGGAGGCTGCGCGGGCCGCAGCGGAGCGCCGCCGCAACCTCAGCCAGGAGCGGCTGGAGAAGCAGCAGCAGCGCGAGCAGCACCGCCTTGACAGCCTCGTCGCGTCGACGAGCAGAAGAAGCAGGAGCTGGAGCTGAAGCAGCAAAAAGCGAAGGAGTGGGAGAAGAAGGTGCAGCAGCACCACGTCGACGCCACCGCCGAGACTGAGGCGCTGAGCCGCAAGACAGAGGAGAAGTTTCAGCAGAGCGCACAGCTGCTGGAGGAGCAGCGCGAGAAGCGGCAGCAGAAGCTGGACCGGCAGGACCAGAAGCTGCGCGAGGCGAAGGAGCGGCGTGACAAGGAGCTGGAGTCCGCGGCCGACGCTGGCGGAGGTGATGCCGCGGCTGACGAACCAGGAGGAGGAGCAGCAAGCGGCTCGTCTGACCCGTCTCTCCACTACGTCGGCGCAGCACGGCAAGGTCTTTGCGGACAACTACCAAAGATGTCCTCGCAGGCAACCAAGGACCTCAACCGCAGCCGTCTGCGCGTCATCTTCAGCCGCTCGCGACTGCTGCAGCAACACCGGTCCATGGCGCAGTGCAAGCACCCGCTGAACGACCTGAACGGCACTCCGCTGACGGAGGTGGACTACGAGTACTTGCGCTACTTTAACGCCTTCGAGACGCTGCTGAAGGTGCTCGTGGAGGCGCGAAAGGCGCGCGACTTCGGTGTGGTGCGGCAGACCACCGACGTCCTGCAGTCGTGCTTTGTCAGCGAGAAGGAGGGACGCGAAAACGTCGTCTACTTCATCAAGAGCGGCGGTGCGGTGCTGCTGGTGCAGTACCCTCGCCGAGAGGCGAGGACGCCTGCGATTGCCAGCACAACTCCGACGCCATGCGGTGCGGACTCGAGTGCTCGGCATCTGCCTCGAGCGCGTCAGCGCGGAGGCGCAGAACACCACCAAGCTGGTTCCGGTACGCGACCAGCTGCTGAACGAGAATGGACATTGCAGGAGTTGACCGCATTTGCGTGGCGGTGTTACAGACGAGCAGCGAGGAAGAGGACCTGCAGCTGGCCTACACCGCGCTTTGCATCATTCACACCCAGCTGGGCGTGCTGACGCGGCGCAAAGGGGACGTGAAGCGGCAGTGGTTTCAGCAGGTCACCACAGCCCTCTTTTCGCTGCTGCAGAACATGTTGACGCCCGGTGGCTCGCCGCTGCAAGAGGGTGATGCCAGCCTCTCCTGTGACCGCGTCACAATCCTTTTCTGCCTCTTCCGCACACTGAACACGTTGGCGCGGTGGCAGCTGACGATGCTGCAGGAGTTGTTACACGGCAGCGCCACCGAAACCGTCGCAATTCTGGGCACGACGACGGAGGGAGACGGCGCGGTGGCACGCACCGCCCCGTTGATCGCCCCGGCGGCGGTCATCACCCGCACGGAGCTCTTCCACGTGCTGAATGGACTCTTCATGTACATTCACGGCCACCTCGACGACCTCGAGCGATCCCGTCCGGCAGCGACGCCGACAAGGACGCGACGGGCTCCTTTGCCGAGGCACTGCCAGTTCGGCGTGACGCTCAAACGCCTTCCCGGTCTTCCCGTGCGAGGCCGCCGTGGACCCTGGCGACTCCGTGCGGCCTGGCGGCAAGCATTACCACCTCCGCGCCACCCTGCACGAGTGCATTCTCCTCGTCGGCTACCTCTGCTTCGACGACGCCCCCTTGCAGGACATGATGGGCTGGGAAAGGGCAAGCCCCGCTGCTGGGAGCATCGTAAAGGTGCTGCCCATCACCTACTTCTCTAACGCGCGGCACATTCTGTTCCCGACGGTGCTCGCCGCGATCCAGCAGAACCACCGCAACGCGCTCATTGTGCAGGAGGAGATGGCCCTCGCGGAGCCTGCAGCAGTTTCTCCAGCAGGAGTACGAGCCGCTCACCAAGAGGCGAAGATGTACCCCAGGAGCACCACAAGCAGCTGCTGACGCAATAGGATGGAGACGGACCCCCCGCTTTGCGCTGCGCATGAAGATGCAGGGCAAGTCGTGGGTCGACATGGCCGACGACGATTCGCTGCCCGGCACGCCGCGTTTCGTCCGAGACGACGAGCACTACCCCCGCAGTAGAGAAGGAGAAGCTGTGCAAGGGCTTCCGTGCGACGTCGCTGACGCCGAGCAACTACTTTAAGCTGGAACGGCGCCTGCCCATCTCCTACTGGCCTGGGCTGATGGATCAGCTGGAAAAGCTGCGGCAGATGTGAGTCTGTGTCGAGATGTAGGCTCGGATTTTCATCGACGTCTCCCCAATTCCCTTGCTGTGCCCTATTTTGTTGTTGCTCTTTTTTTTTAGCAGCTTAAGTTGAAGTTTCCCAGTGATGCGTTTCTTTCTCTTTTTTTTTTGTTTTCCTTTGGCCTGTCATGTCACATTGTCCACCAAGCGTCTCCCGTTGCAGCGGCAAATCCCACAGTGATTGTATGCGTGCGATTGCTTTTGTGGCGTCTGAAAGAATGCCGAGTGGCGTAGTGTTTTGTTTTTCTTCTACCGGCAACAAAAGTATACGAATAAAGACGCGTCAGGGTCTAGATTTCGGTCGGCTTCAACTGCGATTCGTTGCGGACTGCCCTACCGCCAAACAGGCACTACAGTTGCATCTGCCTGAAGCGGTTGTGTACGCGGGAGTGCGTGTATGGTTGGGCGGTTGGCAAAAAAAAAAAATAGACAGCAACTCCCTTACCTTTCTTGTTCCGTATGCATTTGAAATGCTCCTCACGCTTCTGCTCTCACCCCTTTCCCCCTCCTTTTATTTCCCGATCTCTTGACTTCTCTCCGCCTTCTGTTGGCCGGGTTTGCTCTGCCTTTGTTCCGGTGCACTGCTGAACACCGCTGCGCCTCTTCGTTTCCACCAATCGCTCTACTTGCGTTGACCTCTCCCTCACTTTATCCCTTGCGTGACCCCACAAAAAACAGTTTAAGCACTTTTAAAGCCGACTACGCCAACCT
>AODS02000347.1:0-10780 GCA_000331325.2 Crithidia fasciculata | reverse complement strand
GGTGTCTTTTGAATATGCGGATCTTCCTCCTACCCACAGGCCACACCGCCGCACTCCGTACAACTCCCCTGTGCGTACAGCTGTCGTACAACAGAGGCAGAGTGAACGCGAAAGGTGGAAAAGAGAGAGAGAAAAATAAACAAGCAAATAGGAAATCGTTTTTTGTGCTTAGTTGCATGCACAGCGTTCTTCGAAGGCATAGAGCACACTTCAAAAGAAGCACGTGCCAAAAAAGAGAAAAAAAAAATAAAGACGTGTGACTTTAGGAATGGGCTGCGAAGGACACACACACACACAAACATCCGCTGCCCTTGTCAGATTGAAAGATCGCCTCCAAAACAGCGTACAGGTACAAGCCAGGCACACAGGCGCGCTGGCGCAACAATAGACGTTTTATTTTCCCATTTGGGATCGTTTCGTGACGAAAAGAAGCGAAGAAGGGAGAAGGGAGAGACACCACACTTCATGTGTCAACGACAGAGAGAAAGAGAGCAGAAGAAGAGGAGAAACGTCGGAAGGGGACAACAGAAACACGACGACAAAAACATTGCAGCATCAGTGCAGTAGCAGCAGCAGGCAGCCTCGCCAGTGGCACCATTGATCAAGGAGAAAGAATAATATTTACAGAAAAACAAGTGCGCAGAATCCGACGCCAGCAGCACTGCAGCAGACAGGGTTGTGCCTTGGCCGCAGCCAACAACGAAAACTACGCCCCCTCCACCGCCTCCCCGCTCGGCCGCCGACCACGCGTGACGCGATCACGCAACGCCTGCTGCCCGCACTCCAGCGTCCGCCGTCCCCCTGGCGACGCAGCAGTGGGCGACGGCGAGGCCGCTGTGCTCGAGCTCTGCGCCGAGCGCGTGACAGTCGTCGACGACTGCGCCGGAGGTGGGGGCGACGGCGAGGCGGCGTTCGTTGTTGACGGTGCAGCCGCAGTACACAAGCGGATGGAGGGACTGCGCAGACTCGCACTCTCCTCCTCCGCTGTCACCTCGCTGGAGGACAGCTCCTCTGGGTGTCCGGTGTTCGACGTGTTGTGCATCGCGCTGTCGTCGCGCTTCATCACATCGATTGCATCGCTCGTCGGCACATTGGTGCGACGGGCCAGCGCGGCACGCTCGGTCCACCACTCCCTCGCGACGTCACCCCGCGCCGCCCGCTCCCGCGCCAGCAGCCACGCCACGCACAGCGCCGTGCGCTCCTCCTGAGCCTCGCGCAGCATCGCCACCCGCTGCTCAATTAGCTGCTCCTTCACGCAGCGCAGCAGCATGCGGCAGTGCTGCTGGGCGTACATGTGGATGAGTGACGTACGCACCTCTGCCTCACTGGATAAGAGGTACTGCAGCCGGCTGCGATCGGTCAGGCGGCTCCTGCGAGCGGCGCTTGTAGGGTGCGATCCATCGACGCCTCCGCCCACTCGCTCGTTGCGGTTCCATCTCCGACACGGTGCGCTCGTGGTGGCGGAAGCTCTGCGTCGGCCTGGCTCACCTCTTACAAGGAGAGCGTGGACAGGGCATCGCAGTCGGCCAGCGGAGGACGACGACGACGGACGCTGATATGTGGAAGACGTCCGACAGCACCGCCTCTGCCCCCTTCACGTGCGGCGGTGCCCCGCAGCCGATTGCAGCAGGGGGAGCAGACCGCCTGTTTGGAGGGAGCGTCGAAGACGGGACCGCGTCGTCTCGCCTGCGACCACAACCGACGTCGCAAATGTGGCAGCTCGGGTGCGAGGGTGGCCGCCGTCGTGGGTGCGATGTGGGGCGTGGCGCCGTTGGTACGGCTCGCCGCTGTCGCTGCTGCCCGCACCGAGGCGCGTCGGGCGTTGCGTGTCGATGGTGCCAAGCCGCCGTGAAAGGGACTCGCGTCTTTTCTTGCTTGCCTTGCTGCTCCGCCACGTTGCCTTGTCGGCTTCCGCCTCCTCGCGTGTTGTGTGCGCAGCGGCTGGGGAGGCGTCGCGTCCACGACGTGGGACGTCTTGTGGGGCGTCGTCGTCGACGTCGGCCGCACCACCGCAGCAGCCGCCCATGTGTGTGTGGTGTGGGTGCGAAATACGCGTGTGTGTATTTGTTGATGGCTTTCTAAGTTGAGTATGAGGGCCCTGTATGGCTAGGGAGAAGGAGACGACGAAGCGCATTTGGAGAATCGTGAGGCAAGGAGGAAGAGGTTTTAGAGATCGAGTACATCACCATAATGCTCTCAAGAGGGAGGAAACTGGTGGGGGAAATTCACACAAGAGTGCAAACCATTGCAATACAGAGCCAGAAATCCCCAACGCTGCATCGCGGACGACTCGAAGAGACGTTCACATCTTGAGCAATGCACCATGCAGCACCGCAAGAGGAGAAGAACAGAAAAAGAGGAGGGAAAAAACATAACGGTCGGCAACGTCACGTAGGCGATTGTGAACTCACCAGCTCACACTCTCCACCTTATTTAATATAGTCAACGGCGCGTAAACAATGCGCCAACTCCCCCCTCTCACTCTCTTGTGGCTCTTCCCTACCCTGTTTGGTTGCGATCCATCTTTTCTTTGTCTTTTCCCTCATATTTCTTCGTACAAGTGAAAGTATGTGTGTATGAGTGTGTGTGTGTGTCGGCAACTAGGCAGTTTTATATTACAGAGGCGCTACGCCGCTGCTGCTGGCTCGATGGACGGCCGGAGCGGCGGCCCGACCGACGTGGGTGGCGTCTCTGGCCGCGCCTGCTCCCGCCGCTCCCCGCTCCAGCTCGTCGTCCTCCATTGTGCTCCTTCGCGCTCCTTCACCCGCATAAAGTTGATGAAGTCCTTCTTGCTGATAAAGCCCTCAAACTTGGAGTAGCGGCACACAACGATGTGGTGTGTGCCAAGAGACTTGAAAAGATAGAGCAGCTTCTTCACCGAGCACTCCGGCTCGACCTGCAGCAGGCAGCTCTCCAGAATGGGCGTCAGATTCAGCTCCAGGAAGCCGGCATCGTCGGAGTAGGAGGGGCTCTCTTTGAAGCGCAAGAAGGCGTCCGACGTGACGTTGCTGTTGCGGGCCGCCGCCACCTGAATCGCACGGACGATCTTCTTGGTCGGCGCGTAGCCCAGCAGCGTCGTGTCCTCGGGCTGACTCCACGACAAGGGAAAGCCCGGTCACGTTTCATCTTGGTGACCAAGTCGTTGATGTCGCGGCACCTGCAGCCCGTAGGCGGGGTGAGGACCGGTGAACTTCTTTGTTGGCGTACACCTCCTCAGCGGTTGAAGTCCAAATAGAATTCCTTCTTCGGATCGAGGTACGGCAGCTTGTTCTCCTCCGATGCCGATCTCGTAGGACCCCTCCACGCCCACCGCCTCTCCGGCACCCTTTGGGCGCACAAAATGCCAATAATCACCGGCACCATGTACTCGGAGCCGATTCCCGTCAGCTCGAACATGATAATCGCCAGGCAGATGGTCATGCGGGTGACGCCCGTCAGCATCGCCGCAGCTCCAACGATCGCGTAGGACGCCGGGAATCACGCAGAGGTCCTGGTCGGAGCACTCCACGAAGATGTTAGGAGCTCGCGTAGGTCTCGCTGAAATGGCGGCGGAACATGATGCCAAAAGCCCGGCCGTTAGAGGGCTCCAATAGCGAGCGACGGCACGAGGATGCCAGCAGGGAGGGAAGGTGTCCGATTGTGTAGATAAAGAGCAAAAACTTCGCCGGTGGCGGTGATGAGGAGCGAGAAGAAGGTGCGGACGTCCCCGTGCTCGCACATCTCCAGCATGCTGCTCGGCGTGCAGTCTTGGAAGCAGTCCCCAAGCAGCTCCAGCATGCTCCCCGAGCCGTACGGCACGTAACGAAAGTTCACGACGGCGGGTGATGGCCGCCAACCACAGCCACCTCCAGCACGCGCCACTGCTTCACGTGCTTCTTGCGCCACCGAATCATGCGGATGTTCGCCTCGCTGAAGAGGGAGCCCATGAAGCCCCCGAAGCAGCCGATCAGCGCAAACACCGGCAGCTCAAAGACGTGCCAGTTGTGCTGGTAGTTGACGCTGAACTGCACGATGCGGCCCGTGTGCCAGAGATCGACGCGCGACTGCACGAGCACCGACGTCACACCCGCAATGAGAGCCGCCATTAGTGCCTTAAAGTTGTACGACGTGGATACCTCCTCCAGCGCGAAGATGACACCCCCGACGGGAGCACCGAAGGCCACAGCCATCCCACCACCCGCGCCAGCCGTGATGAGCTCGCGCTTCTTTGCCTCCTGCTGATAGCTCGGGAAGGCGCTCGCGACGATGCCGCCAACGCAGGCGCCGATGTGCACAAACGGACCCTCCTTTGCCCACCCGTCAGCCGGGACCCGGTGGGAGAAGCACATGCCGAAGACCTTTGTGACGAGCGTCCACCCGCCGACGGTAGCGCTTCACGTGGTGGCCCGAGACGATTGTCTTCACCTCGCCGATGCCACCGCCCGAGGGTACGGGGCGTACGTCTTGCACAGGTACGACGCCACCACGGCAGCTGCGGGTGGAGACGGGTGACGTACATGACGAGGTTCACAAAGGAGATGGACAAAGGTTGTCGCCGGCCGAGGGAAGAACTCACCCCAGGTGTGGTACTCCGCCACAGTTGGACTGCTCGACGCAGCACAGAGAGCGGCCGAGCCAGAAGAAGTGCGCGCAGATGCCAGTGCGGAAGGCGCTGACCCAGGTGCGCACAGGCCGTCGCTGAACACACCGATGCAAGCCGAGAACAAGACCGCAGGACGAGCGCGGCAAGCAGCCCCTCACCGTGGGGGCCGGTAGTCGGACCAGGTTTCGTTGATACCACCCGCCGCGTTGCGCCGCCGCCGCAGCGCCGCCCGCTCCGCCGCCTCTGTCTGTGAGCTGATCCAGTCGATCGTCGCCCAGTCCGCCTCCGGCACGCTCGTCACCAACGTCTCCGCCGCCGCCGCCCTGATTAGAGGTGCTCATCGAAAGGTGGGGAGCAAACACCCAAAAACCTCGTTAAGGAAAAATAAAAAAGTTAGAGTCACAACGGTGCAGTCGGCGCTGTCCCAATGGTTAAAAGAGTGCGTAGGAGCACACGTGCAAAAGAGGGGAGAGAAGGAAGGGGGTGAGTGTGTGTGCGTTAGGAAGAAGAGGGATGCCACACAGTGCAGTCCCTCACACAATATGCCGTAACGTGCGATAATTAAAAGAGTTTTTTTTTGTTGTTGTTGTTGTTTTTTTTTAGAGGGAATCAAGAAATTGGTGAAGCCACTCGGTGTTTGAATACGTACGAAGTTGACGAGTTGAAGTAACGAGAAGGCACGTTTGCGTCTGTGGGGTTGCGCACGAGACCAAAGTGGCGCGACGCCTGAAGAACGTTCGTGGTACCTGCAATACTGTTGGAAAGCATGAGGGGAAGAGAGAAAAGAGAAGAGAGACGAGATGATAATAATAATGAACAGCAAAGGCAAATAAAAAAAAAGAGGAGCATTCGTTCACCGGGAATGCCATTGGGGTGCGCTGGTGAGTGGTGGAGGAGATAGCGCCAACGCGACAGCACACCCGAAGCAGGTGTCCGTGACTTTCCACAAGAGCTTCTTGAGAAGCCCAACGCATCCCTACTGACCACAGTGGACACAATGCCTTTTCTCTCGTTGTACTGAATTGTTCTGCCATCTTTCATCCTTTTGACACATTCGGCGCCGCAAACGCGCCACGTCATCAAGTGAGAGAGCGACGAAGAAAAAACGCGTGCTACGGCAAGCACGGCTCCTCTCGCCTATTGAATACACAGACACAAACACACGCACTTATCCTTCGAGAGCAGCGCTGACGCCATCTCTGCCCATCAGAGTGGCGCAGAAACAATATCTTAAGCGCGAGGCTCAGAAGCCACCACTATAACACCGCACGAGAGAGCACCTCACACACACACACAAACGTTAGCAGCAGCAGGAGCACTTAAAGCTTCAGTGTTCCATGACACCTCTTCGCTCCCCGAGAGAAAAAAAAGGGAGAAGAGAAAAAGAAGGAGAAGTGCGTGCCGTCTCAGCTCGACTCCTCTCCCTCCCCCTCACGCCGCACACGCTTCAGGTGCTCAACGAGTTGCTGCTCTTGCCGCTGTCGCCGCTCCTCCTCCTTCCGCTGCTTCTCCACGGCCTGCACGGCGCGATCAAAGGCACTGCCGCGCGCACCACTCTCCCCCGCTGCGCCACTCGCCGACGTCACCCCGAAGGCGGCAGCGAACTTCGCAGCCGACTTGGCCGTCTCCGTCCGCTGCTGCGACTTGAGCTGCTGCTTCGCGGCGGTGAGGAGAGAGGCGTAGAGCTCACCGCACTCTCGCTCAATTGTCAGCGCCTCCACGCCGGCCGCGGCACGCTCCTCGCGGTACAGCTCGACGCGCAGCCGCACCGCCCGCAGTGCGTGATGGGCGGCGAGGCGGTTGGCCATCTCCGTGTTCTCGACCTGTGCGCGGCGCTGGGCGAGGGGATTGATCGTCTCCCCGCCTTCACGGGCAGCGGCGTCGTCGGAGAGCAGCGCGACTGCGGCACGACTCGCCGTCGTGACATTGACGCGACTACGCTGGACGTAACCGCTGAGGCCGGTGCCTTTCACCGCTGCCGCCTCCACGCCGTTGTACATGGTTCCAAATAAAAACAAGAAAATACACGAAAAAAAAATGTTGGAGGTTTGCGTGTTCGTGTGTGTGTGTGTGTGTGTAATGCAGTGGAGAGTGCAGAAGAGGATATGGCAAGCGCGCTGCGTGCCGCACGAGAGCAGAGAGCAGTTGTACTTGTTCTTTTCCAGCAAAAAAGGAGAGGATGGGGAGAGGGAGAAATGCGGGAAGTGTTTTGTCATCGCTTAAACACTGAGCAACACTGCATCCAGAGGACATCACACTTCATTTTTTCTTCGCAAGTTGGTCGGCCTTTCCTTGCTGCTGTAATGCATGGTGTCTCTCGCCGCCTCTACTCGACGCATCTGCCCCGGTTAGCCTCGCGTAAGTGCTTTCCCATGTGTCTGATAAAGCACGCGAGCCACGGCAATAGCCACCACGCCGCCTGGCTGTGGGATCTTCTTCTCTGCTCCACTACCTAGAACGTTTGATGGGACAGCAACGTAATAATATATTTTCTACTTTATGTTAAGGCCGCCCTCGTTGCTGCCACAGCTGTGGTTAAGCATGAGTGCAGACAGAGGAAGCAGCAAAGATGTGAAGAAAACAAACACGACAACGAGAAACCCACCAGAAGCGTGACCGACACGCAGTGAAAGAACATTAGCCAACCCCCACCTCAGCCCTTCACTGCGATTCTCAGCCACTCTCCCATGCCCCCACGCCAGGTGGTACCGCCTTCGCCGCTGCTGTGTACGACGCCACCGCCGCCTCGTCCAGCAGGCGCTCGCCGTACACCTTCTCCAAGTCGCGAAGGAGGTCGACGCACAGCGGGGCGAGGCGTGTGCGGGCCGCCACCATTCGCGCGAAGTGCTCGCCCGTCGTCTCCATCGCGTACTTCTCCGCCACCGCGGCCACCTCCCAGCGCCGCTGTAGGCGACACGCCCGCCGCAGCCCCGACGACTGCAGCCGCATAAACAGGGGCTCTCCCTCGTAGAGGTGGTCCTGCAGCTTGCGGGTGGAGTTCTCGTGGAAGATGGACGGGTCGCGCGGGCTCCACAGCGTCCACTTCTGGCGACCATCCGCCGTGTCCTGCGCCACCGCCCAGTGCGCGGGGGTCGCTGCAGCGAGCAGCGGGTCGGAGAAGGCGGGCGGCGACGGCGCTGCTGCTCCGCCCTCTGCTGCTGCGATGCCTGCACGGGACTCGTAGCGGTCGCTGCTGCGGTGGGCGTACGTGTCATCAACGCTGACGTACACGTCGTACGTCGCGCGCTGTCGCTGTGCCCCCTCCAGCGAGCTGCTCGCCTGCCCGGCAATGGAGATGCCGACGTCGGACATGGCGCGCGCGGCGAGGGGGTGCACGCCGCCGCTGTGCTGCCAGCCGCCGCTGCAGATGAAGAGAGCGCTGTTTGTGAAGGCGCGCAGGAGACCTTCCGCCATCTGCGTGCGGGCCGTGTTGGTCGTGCCGGCGATGATAATGCCACGACACGACGTCATTGCGCCTCTTTTGCTCTTCTTGTGTGTTGACTATGGGTGTCTGCGTGGCGCAAAAGGATGAAGGGTTGAATGGTGCGTTAGTTGACGGTTTTCTTCTCACAGACTCACACGCGCATGAACGCAAAAAGGCAACAAGTACACACGCAGTTTTGCGCTGTCGTATCGAAAGATGCAGGCCGACGCGCTGATGAACTTCGAGCACCAACAAGAAAGGGAGAGAGAGAGCGAGGAGTGAGATTAAACTAACGATGTGGTGGAAAGCAAGGGCTCCGGTACTCGACACCAGCCATGTCCCCATCACAGTTTCTTCGTCGAGGTAGAGGCAAAGAAGTAGGGGGCAGATGCCTCAGTGCGTTTACTCAATACCCTTGTCGTTCTCTCCTCGCTGCGTGCGGCGGTGCCGCAGGAGACGTACCAGGCTCGTTGACCATCACCTTTACACGGCCACCTAGAACATCCAACAATAGTGTGTCTTGTCTAAAATCTTTTTTTTTTACGTGCAGTGGCACAGATCGAAAGCGCTTTCATTAGCGCATTTATCCACTGTATTTAGCACCGGAGAGGAGCCGGTCAGCAGAGCCGTGCAACCACCATCGGGGCAGCACCACGCCCCGCTATCTCGTGAACAGTCATAGGAGGAAAGAGAAAAAAATGCACACAACACACTATCAGAACGTACAGGAAACAAGAATAAGTGGAACAGATCTGCAGCGGCTGCAGCTGTTATAGAGAAGACCAGCAAGCAGGGCAATAAGGAAAAAACGTGTATAATAATAATCAGAGAGAGAGGACGTGGGTGAGAGCAGCAAGAGAAGGACAAAAGCCAGCAGTCTCTCAGGGTGGCCTCCGCGTCGTCGCCTCCCCTCGCTTGTGATCCCCGAGTGAGTTCTCTTCCGCCTTTGTGTTTATAAGTAAATTAGTAGCTGCTCCCCGTTATGTTTCATTCTACTCGTCGACGGCAGAGAAATGCACGGCGACGTCCACGTAGCCGGCCTTGATCGACTTCACCTTCACCGCAGACTTCAGGTACACGTCCATGCGCAGCTCCTCCATCACGGTCGTATAGAGAGAGCAGTGGCCGCGCTTGCTGTGCAGGCCCTCGCCCACCACGATGCGCAGTCGCCCGATCCGCTTCCGCTGACACACCACCACGCGCCGCACAAGAACGTCGTGCACCTCGGCCGTGTGAAAGCCGTGCAGGTCCAGTGTGCTCGCCGCGTCGCTGCGGAGCCGCTCCTGCTCGAGGGCGAGCATCGCGAGGCGGTTCAGGCGGTTGTACTCCACCGCCATGCGCTGCCCTTCGCGACTTAACAGCTTGGCAGTGCGGCCGTCCCCCTTGTGGAAGGCAGCAGTGGCCTGCGAGAGCACCCGGATGCGCTGGTCGTTAATCAAGTAGGCCTGCTGGCGCACCTGCCGCCAGTCCCCGTAGCTGAGAATTTCCTTCTCCGCAGCGCGGTAGGCCGCCTGTGCTGCCTCGTTGCTCTCTGCCGCCGTCGGCGCCGCACCGTGCAGGCGTGCCGGCTGCTGCCGCGGCTGCTCCTGCGTTGATGGCGGCTGCCACACTACCGGCTTCGCGGGCAGCTCCACCGCCTTCAGCTCCAGCAGCTCCTTCGTCAGCTCGTTCAGCGCCGTCGTCGTGGCGGTCCAGTCCCGCTGCGTCGCACAGAAGGCGCTGCGGATGATCTCGTGGTGCAGGCCGGGAAACATGGCACACAGCTTCTCCACCCGCAGCGTGTCGGCCGGAGTCAGCGTCGCGGTGCTGCCCTGCCACAGCGCCTGTTGCGCCACCCGCTCCTGCACGCACAGCAGCACCCCGTAGGCGGCGGCAAAGTCTCCCTTCTGCGCCGTCAGCACCGCCTCCGCTGCGGCCACCTCGGCGCCGGGGAAAAGCATCAACAGCGTCAGCAGCGCATTGTGCCGCTCCATCGACTTGGCATGCTGTGCGGCGGCTGCGGTGGCCTCCTTCTCAGCTGCGTCCTCGGCGGCGGCCACGGCGAGCGCTGCGGCCACACTGTCCACGTCGGCGGACGACCACGTCGACGACGACGACGTCGCGAATTGCTGCATCATGTCGCTCGCTGCGATGGGGTCGTTGCCGCAGAGCCGCAGCGCCTGCAGCACCACCGCCGGCTCCACGAAGGGGTAGGCCTCGACCAGGCCCAGAAAAACGCGTGTTTCCGCATCGCTGACATCACCGCCAGCAGTGGCGTCGTTCTCAGCTGTTTCCTCCGTCTGCGCCTCCGACCCGATCAGCGCCGACATGTCCTCGCAGGAGGGCAGGGGAGAAGCAGTGGCGGGGGAGGGGGAGTGCTGCACGCGTGTTGCCGCACCGCCCTGCAGACGTGCCTTTGTCCGCCGTGGCGCCGTCGTGGGAGCGGCAGCAGTGGCATTTTTTGCAAACTCGCCGAGACCTGCACGGGCACGCAGCGCCCGCTGGTACTCCTCGGCCGTCTCGTGGCGGTAGGTGCATTCCTCCGCGCTGTAGCGGCAGCGGCCGGCGAGGAAGTGGATGCAGACGTCGGCGTCGCGGTCGGCGTAGAGGCAGGCGGCGCCGTACTTGCAGCTGCCGTACTGCGCAACGCACGGGTGGCGGCCAACACTACGCGTCGTCGACGGCGTCTCTAAGATGGTGGTCGTGACCTTCTGCGCTGGTGGCAAGGCGTTGGAGGGGCCGGCGGCAACTAAATCGCGGAACGGCGTGGGGTGATGCGACGGCGGCGGCGCATC
>AODS02000345.1:7500-17811 GCA_000331325.2 Crithidia fasciculata | reverse complement strand
GCTTCACTGCAACTAAATCCCTTCCGGCGGTTGCTCCACTCCTGCAGCGGCGCAGACGGAGCGACTGTCTCAGAAAAGCACACGTCATTCCTCTTTCGCAGCTTTCGGGTCGGATCGAATTTCTCCACTTCAACATGGTGCAGACGAAGAGCTAGTCAATTGCGTAAAGCGAAGAGCAAAGAAAGATCTCAGCAGCAGCAGCAGTGACGCACGCCGCCGGCTCATTGTTGCATTGAAAGTTGAGTGGAGGAAGCACTGAGAGAAAGAGAGACAGACATCTCAAGTAAAAAAGTAAAAGAAAGAAGCCTGGTGAAGCCCTCTACATTACATCGAATAGGTGCAGATACCGCACGCACCGAAATTTAAAAAAAAAAAAAAATCAAGACGGGTCGTTGACGACGCACTGCAACTTCTCCATGATGACACGCCGCTCCTGGATCAGCATCGCCAGACGCTGCGTCTGGGACGCCGGCGACTCCCGCTCAGCCACGCCTTGGTTGCCGCCGTTCTTGGAGAGCCGTCGACCGGGTGTCGCGGGATTCGGCGCTCCGGCACCCTTTTTTGCACCACGATCACCGCTGCTGCTGCTGCTGTGCGTCTTGCCGTCACCATTCGCAATGACGTAGCGCAGTTGCCAGATGCGCTCGTTCAGCTGCCGCATCTCTTCCGTCAGGAGATGGATCTCGTCTTCGCGACTGCTGCGTATCGCACACGCCTCCTTCATCATCTCCTTTAGCGAGCCCTCCAGCGTGACAGGAGTCTGGCGCTGCTGACGCGGCAGCGGTGCGCCGTCCTGTTGCCGCTGCTGATCACGTCCCGCAGCGAGCGCCGTGCTGAGGCGGCGTCGTGCCGGTCCGCTGGCCGTCGGCGAGGTCTTTGCAGATGCCCCGCTCATAGAAGGCGATGGCGAGCGCTGCTGGGGTGGCTCGTTGTCCAGCTGTCGGATGCCGGCTTGGAAACGCGTGAGGTAGACCGATTTGGAGGGTGGAGAGGCAGACGTGGCGCTGGTGCTGCTGCGCTTCGCCGTACCTCCGTGGCCACCACCGCTGTTGTTTTCACCCCCTTTTGGCGTGGAGGAGGAGGGTGGAGGCGGAGTGGAGCCGTTGCTGCTGGCCTGGCTCGATGGGTGACGTCGCAGGCTGTACTTGTGCGCTGTTGTCGCGCCAGGAGCACTCGTGACAGTAGTGGGGGCGGTGCCAACTGCTGCTTTTGCTGCTGCTGCTGTGCCGCGCGTCGGTGTGCGTGCCGCGTTCTCCTTCTTTGGGGACTGTGTCGCCTCGGCAGCAGCAGCAGCTGCGGGAGAGATGGATGTCGTCGGTGGGGTGCGGCGCACGCCTTTGCTGCCACTCGTCTCTCGTCCGTTGCCGCCGTCGGACGCTGCGGCGGGGCCGGCGCGCGGTGACGCGGATGATGCTGCCCCGGCTGTAGAGGCCTGACGCGCTTCGCCGCGACGCACAAAACTGAAGGGTGCGCGCTTCCGCGGTTGCTGCTGCTGCTGCTGGTGCTGATTCTGATTCTGCGGTGCATCTGGCATACGGGACTTTAAGGCGTCGGCGGAGAGGGTGTTGGGGAACTCGTTCTCTGGCGTGAAAACGTTGCCAACAGACCCACCAGCCCCGACAGAGCCCAAGCCACCCGAAGCGCCAACGCTTGACACAACGATGTCGTTCGACAGCACACCATCTGTGTACGTCCGCTCCGTCCTGACGCCATCGGCACTAGTATAAACGCCGGCGCCGTGCAGGACGTTGTGCCGCCACGTGCACTGCAGCTGGTTGCCTTCCACAAACGTGTAGACGCCCTCGCCGTGACGCTGCAGGCTGTACAGCAGCGGGGCAGCAGATGCAGCAGCGGCACCCTCTTCAGCTGCAGCGTCCTCCACCTCTCCCTTGTAACACGTCGCCGTTGGGGAACGTCATGGTGCCCTCGCCGACACGCCGCGCCGCATCAAAGGTGCCCTTAAAGGACCACGCCTCGTTGTGCGGGAGCACCGTAACTGTTGCCCCGCTGCAGGGGTGAAGGTCGGCGTCGAACGTGCTTGCCACGGTGGTGTTGTTGCGCAGAGTGAGGCAGCCGCTGCCACTGCCACCAGGGCGGCCCTGTGTGAAGGACCCGCTATACTGCGCGTAGCCGTGCACGGCAGCAGCGGCGGCCTCACCGTTCACGCTGCCGCGTCGCACGGAGCCGAAGTACAGCGTCCCCTCGCCCTCGCAGCGGCCATCGACGTAGTGGCCATCATAGACGACACGCTGACGATCGGGGCTCGCGTAGGTGCGCCCGTGGCCCGACGGCCTGCCGTCCACCCACATCCCTTCATACACCGCGGGTGCACGGGAAAGACGAAGTGTGTGGCGCTGGTGCCTTGGTAGGGAGTCGGTGGGGCTCGGGCAGCGCTGTAGCTGCCGCCCGTGCTCGTGAAGTCCGTCAGCACCGTGCACACACCCTCGCCACTCGGCTTGCCACCGGCCCACTCTCCTTCGTAGGCGAGACCCAACGTCTTGTCCTCCCACACACCCTTTCCCTCCGGCAGGCCGCTCACAAAGGCGCCGGGTGTACTGCAGAGATGGGAGTGGTGTAGGTCCCCTCGCCGGACGGGAGATAGCAGGCCACGGCGCCGGCGTACGTCGCGCCGTCTACCCACTTCCACCTGCCCTGGCCCTGCGGCAGCCCTCGCAGCCACTGACCCGTGTAGGTGCCGTCCACAACGGCGTATGACGCCGCTGGCCACCACGCGATGCCTTGCGCTAGCAGATCGCTGAAGTTCAAAGGCGTGGCTCGCACTATCGGGTTGCTGGTGTGACGGCGCGGGGGTAAGCAGCGGAAACGTGCCATTCTCCCAGTGCCGGTGCCATCAGGCTCACCCGCAGAGAAGGCGCCTTCGTAGCATATTAGTGTCATGGAGGCAGCAGCAGGGACACAGGCAGTGTTGATGCGACGGCGCACACCGCCCTTGCCATCGCCGCCAGCGGCATCTCCGACGGCATGAGGCAAGGGGCGGTCACGCAGCACACCGGCACCGTGCGGCTGGCCATTGCGCACCGCCCCGCGATAGGAGCTGCCGTCTGCGTAGACGAGTGTCGCTGATCCACCCGTCAGCACGCCGGCAGTGCAGGGGCCGTCGTACGACTTGAGCGGGTAGGGGCTCCGCCGCAGCTGCTGCAGGCCATCCACATCCGACCCCGAACCAGCAGCAGGCGTCTCCCCATCACCACCACCACCAGCAGCTGTCGTGAAGGTGACCCGCACCGGACCTTCTAGCTGACCGCGGGCGCCACGTCCCCTCACACACCGTTCCCTCCCGCCCCTGCAGCACACCACGTCCCTCGCGCTGGTCCTGCGCAAAGTTCCCGTCGAAGACGTCGCCGTTGGCGAGGCGGTGCACGCCGTGCCCGTTGCGACGCAGCTGCGCCGTCACCGCACCCACGTAGCTGCTGCCATCCGAGTAATCTACTGACGCCTCGGTCGACCCACCGGCGCGTGGCGCGTCGTGGTCAAAGGGGCCGCTGTACGAACCGGCGACACCGCCACCGAGGACGATGGCCGGTGCAGCAGCCACTCCCCCATGCCCTGGCGCCTACCAGCCAGCCACGCCCCGTCGTAGACGTCGCCGTTCAGGTAGACGCACCGCCCCTGTGCGCCACTGCGCTGGCCCAGCTCAAAGCTGCCCGTGTATTCTGCATAGTCGTCCGCACCAGGAGCGCCGTGCACGGTGCCGTGGCCGTTCATCTCATCCGCGCGCCACTCCCCGTCGTAGGTGCGGCCGTTGGCGAAGCGGCACCGCCCCTGCCCACTGCGCTGACCCTCAGCAAAGCTGCCCGTGTACTCATAGCCGTCCTTTCCGGGGACCGACATGACGCCGTGGCCGTGCGGCCGACCGCCCCTCCACTCGCCCTCGTAGACGGCACCGCTGGAGGCCCACGTGTAGCGGCCCTTGCCGTCCTTGATGGGCTTCTGGTCGCCGTCGTGCACATGCAGCGCCTCGCCGTGGTAGCTGTCGCCGTTGGAGAAGGTCTTGGTCCACTGCGACCGTGTCGAGCCCGCTGCAGCTGTGGTGAGAGCTGCCGTGGTGTTGGCGTTGGTGGAGGTGCGCCGCGGCGATGGCGCGGCCGATGCGGCCGTGGTGCGCGGAGAGGAGGACGGCATCTGATAAAAGAGCAGCTGGGTACTTTACGCTTTGCTTGTGTCGGTGTGTGATGAGTCGCTTAGATATGAGCACATCAACAAACAGCTTGTGTAGGAGTTTCTTCGGGTTTCCGAGCCTTTCACAAGACGCAAAAGGGGGAAATCTTGAGGTGCTTTTCTGCTTTTTTATTTCGCCGTTCCTGATGGCGTTGGGCAAGCGCCTCTGTTGAAGAACGAGATGTTCGCGCTTCGCAGCCGCCAAACCAGAAATACAGATTGTTCAGAAAGGGAGACAAGGTGAAACAAGAGCGAGACGCCAAAGTGAGAGAGTAAGATGAAATGGCAGTGATGCTTTGCGAACACGGACGTTGGGTTGCTGGCAATGCGTTGAAGGGAAGACTCACATTAGGTAGGGAACTCAGCACTCGCGTCGCTCGCATGTTTGTGTGCTGTGCGTCTTCAGCAGGATTCTTTTCTCTCCTTAAACGATGGCCGCCCGCGAGCGGCATTAGTAAAACGGACAATGCTTCTTGTTTTTTTTTTTGTGTGTGTGACTTTGCGTGTTTAGCTCACCTGAGTGAGATTTAAACAAGGAAGTAGCAGAGAAGAAGAGCAGATCAAAATAAAAAAAGACAGCTTTTACGTTTCTTGACCACCGCCACCAACTGATGCAGACGGTTCTGGTCATTGACACGGTGCGTTCTGCAGCACACTCAGCGCTGACGCCCAACAGGCCAGCAAGTCTGCGTCCAACCCACACTGCCGACCCAGCGCAGGGCCCGCGGCGAGTATGCCACCTGCGTGCCGCTCCCATGCCTCCCAACGGCACAAGCCAGGCTGTGGCGTGACGCACACCGCACGAAAGGTTGGAACGACGTCCAACGGCACGCACCGACTCGTTGACGTGGCCGCCGCGCTTCCAGCAGTGTCTGTGTCGTCTCTGTCTGTCGCTTCTGCGGCTGCTAGGCTCAAACTTTCAGGGGCGTAGGTGGTGTGTGCTTCCATCTCGTACATCTTCACCCACTCCAGCGGCACTGCCCCGCCGCCTCCTTGCATGTGCTGCGGCAGACCACCGCTACTGCGTCGCATCGACGTGCCCACTGTGTCGCTGCGGCGGCACGGAGTTTTGAACATCTCGACCAGGGTGCGTGGCGCACAGGACAAGCGGAGCGCGCTGCCAGCAACTGCGCTGTGTCGCAGCATCGACGGCCCCGCTGCCGCACAGTGTGCGTCCCCCGTTGGCAAAGTAGCACAGCGTGCCTTTCAGCAGCGCGCAGCCGTCCTCTGGGGTGGTGCCACGGCCGAACTCGTCCAGCAACACCAAAGCACGTCCAGCAGCAGCAGCAGCAGCGTCGCGGTCACATGGTGTCTGCGACACTGCGCTTGTCGCTGCTGCCACACGTTGTTGGCCGGCAACGTGGTGCAGCGTGCGGTGCAGCGCCACGCACTCGCCGTAGAAGCTGCTCTGCGCGGCGACAGCCTGGTGGCTGACATCATTGCAGGCTGCATGTTTTCGTGGTCGCGTCGGCTCACCGCACCCGGCAGCAGCAGTAGCCGCAGCGCGTGTGCCAGCGAGGCACGCACAGGCAGAAGAGGAAGGGGCGAAGATGCCCTCAATGAGACTCATGCGAGCCGCAGCGGCGGGCACGTGGCAGCCCAGGTGTGCCAGAAACACAATGTGAGCCACCGCGCCGATCAGAACAGATTTTCCGCTGCCGTTCACGCCCCAACACGACGCAGACGCGATCGGTTTGACGTGCGCAGGTGCAGCGAAAAGGGGATGAGCTGCTGCAGACCGAGCTGGCGTGACAGCAGCGGGTGCCAGCCGTTCTCAATCTCCAACACGCCGTCCTCCTCCTCTTCTGCTCCGCTGCCTCCACTCACCACCTCTGGCCGACACCACCCCTCCTGCACCGACACACGCGCGAAGCTCAGTAGACAGTCCAACTCGCCCAGCGCGCGCGTCGGCCGCAGCAAGTGCAGCGAGCTGTACAGGAGCGCGGTGTCGAGGTCGCGGCGCACCTGCAGCTCGCGCTGCTGGACACGTCGTTGCAGATCACCGACCCCAGGTGTCCAGCTCTTCCATCGCAGCCGACTTGAAGCAGAAGTCGCCCGGTGTGGGTCTCGTGGTGGAAGCGCCAGTGGAAGGCGTCGGCCATGAAAACGACACGCCTGTGCCCCGGCGGTGGCTTTGTCGGCTGGTTGTGCCTCTGAAGCGGGGGCAGCTGCGCAGGTCTCTGCTGTTCTGCCTGTGCGGCCTCCCGCCGCATGCTCTGCCTCCTCCTCCGCCTGTGCGCCATCCGCTCCGTCGATCATGTACGCATCATCGCTTTCAGCGCCGGAGCTCTGTTCGTGCCCTGCGTCCACCGTCTCGGGCGGCAGGAAGCCGCGCACCACCGCAACGAGCTCATCAGCAGGCACACAAAGCAGGTAGCCGTGTGGCACCGCATAGGCACACCCGCAGCGACAGGCGGGCCCGCAGCTCCCACGGCAGCTGCGCAAATGCGGACTCGGCTTTCGCTTGAAGGGAGAGCCGCAGCTCGTGGAGGCGCAGTCGCAGCTCATCCAGCGCGGCATCCACCCCGTCGCAGATGTGCACCCGCGTGCCGCACTCTGTTGTCGTGTCTGGCGCCGTCGTCGGCAGTGTCTCGCGTACGCGGTTCTGCACGTCCTGCGCGGTGCACCGTCACGCCGGCCACCGTACGAGCGAGGGCGTTTGCCATCTCGGTGAGTGGCTCGACGGCGATGCTCTGCAGCAGCACAAAGAGCCGAGGCACCTCATGCGCGACGGCAGTCAGCAGCCGGTGCACCTGTACCACCCCACGAATGGTCCGGTGCAGAGAGACGTAGTGCTTCCGCAGCGCACGTCCGCTCCGCATCGTTGTGAAGATGTGCGAGGGTGGACCGGACGCCGTGCAGTGCGGTGCGGAGCTGCTGGGCAACGCCGTGGTGCTCCACATGCGCAAAGAAAGCAACAACGGATTGCCGTGCGTTAATCTCAGCCACATCGCAGCAGGGCAGCGCCGTCCACTGCCGGAGCATCGACCGCCCCAACGCGCTCAGCGCCGATCCAAGCAAAGCGCGCAGCGGAGAGGCCCTCCTTGGCCCGCCCCCGACCCTGCGCGCTGCTCGGGTGCCGCTCCGTGCGTGTGATCTGCAGCGCCTCGGCACACGCCTCCTCGAGGTACAGTGCGTGCAGCACGCCCCGCTCTACCACATCCGCGACGTTGGACTGCCCTGCCGCCACAAACTGCAGCAGCGCCGCCATCGATCGCATCATCGCCGTCTTTTCGGAGCGAAATCGGCTTGCCAACTCTGCTGACTGCGCCGGGTACATGGCGGCAAGCCGGGGCAGCGCATCCGCCGCACTGAAAGCACTTGTGGCGCTCAATCGAACCACATCGAGCGGAACAGCAGTCGCGGCAAGGGCAATTAGATCACCCAACGCCTCACTGCCGTGGTGGGGCAGCAGCACCTGCGGCCGGTGCACCTCCAGGTAGCGCACCAACCACAATAGACTCGGCGGGACGTCTTCGTAGACGACGATGCGCACCTCGCCTTCGCCGCCCGCGCCGACGTCACCACCACGGCGATTTGAGAACGTATGGAGCGACGCATTCGCAGTAGATCGTCGCCGCACCGCCTCCCCAGCCACAAGGTACACCGGTGCCTCGAAGACTTCAATTCGGCACTCAGCGCAGAGGTAGCGGGCCACGCCAACGCCACCGTTGCTCCAGCACAGCGCGGTGACCTCGGCCGGTACGTCCTCCACCGCTTCTCTCTCGTTGTCTGACTCCGTATCATCGCCGCTGCTGCCACCGCTGCTCATGTCTGATGAATCTCCACCGCCCCACTCACGCAGCCTCTGCTCTGTGCTCCCGTAGATGCCCTCCATTTTAACAAGAGGGTAAGGGGGGAAAAGTGAAGTGGAAAAAAGAGCCAATGTGGTAGATGTGGAAGAAGAAAGGGCAACGGTAGCTGTCGTAGGGAAACAGCAGCCGACCAGTGCCGGCAGACCTTGAATCCCTGGCGCCTGAAAGACCGAATTTAGTATAATTCGGAAAGATAAAAGAAGAAAAAAGAAGGCGTTGTGTGTTGGAGAGAGAGAATATGGAGAGAGAGAAGCAAAGTCGTTGATCTAGTACATTTTTTTCTGCTATCTCAGAGACTCTGCACACGAGAAAACGCGCAGAGCTCACTCTACCAAGTAGCAGAGGTACAGCCTCGAGAATGAGGCCATTGCACAAGCAGTGAGTGAAGCGCAGGTGCATTACTGCGGTGCCCGACTCAGTGCGTATCTCTTTTCTCGCCACAATCATGCTCATCTTCTCGATGCATCGACGGCCGACCAAACTTAAGGAGAAGTCGTAGAGACGACGGCAATTTCAGTTTGTTTTCTTTTCTTTTTTTCGAGTTTCACCTCAGGTGGCCTCAGAGGGAGGAAGAGTCAAAGTAACAAAAACAAATGGATCTATGGGGTGGGGGGCGAAGGTGCGTTTGCTCAGCACCTTCGACTGGCCAATCACGAGGGAGAGTCTTAAGCGCTCGGCGTGGCCTTGCTCTTCTTGCCGCCCTTCTTCTTCGCCAGCGCCTTGTTGATGCTCGGCACAACGCCGCCGCGCGACATCGTCACGTTCTTCAGCAGGGAGCCGATGTCGTCGTCGTGGCGCACCGCCATCGTCACCGTGCGCGGGCTCAGGCGGCGCGGCTTCTTCCCGCTCTGCGCGGCAGCCTTCACCGACAGCTCCAGCAGCTCCGCCGT
The DNA here is from genome assembly GCA_000331325.2 of Crithidia fasciculata. NCBI lineage: Eukaryota > Euglenozoa > Kinetoplastea > Trypanosomatida > Trypanosomatidae > Crithidia > Crithidia fasciculata. The sequence goes on along the minus strand of AODS02000345.1, from coordinate 8,927 downwards.
CAGGTACTCCACCACAGCGGTCATGTACACCGCACCAGCGGCGCCGATGCGGCGCGCGTACTGGCCGCGGCGCAGCATGGGAGCCGACGCGGCCGACCGGGAAGATCAGACCGGCCTTGGCGGACTTGGAGCCGCTCTTGCGGGAGGCCTTCTTGGCGCTGCGGGGGGTAGCCATTGTGAGAGAGAAGGGGAAAGGAGGGTGTGTATGCGTTGCTTGGAGCGGAGAACTGCAAAGGGCAAAAGAGGCGTGTCCACACACAGAGAGAGGAGAGGGTGAGAGAGTAAGGAATGACAGATGTGGAAGAGAGGCAGGGAAACACATGGTTTGTAAAAAAACACCCAGTCTGCTCGTTGCTCCAGTACGCACACAAACGCACCAGCAGCAGTCGTTTGCTCAAGGCAGCAGCAACACAGACGCAGTCAGCACAGCCGGACAAGCTGCTCGCACTGTGTTTGCACACACAGAAGCAGCACACCTGCCACCACAGCAAAGGCGCACAGCACGCTGAAGCGCTCCAGCCACGCAGACACGTCGCACGGCGCGCACGCCAACGCATCAGTTACACAGACGCACTCTCGCACTTACCTGGTCAACTCTGTTTTGGTCCGAGCCTACCCTGACTCAAACCCATGTTATCGGAGAAGAGAGCGAAAGAAAGAAAAACAAAAGACGTGGTCTGAGAAAACAAAGTGTATCTATGAAAGCATTCGCCTGATCAGAGGCGCACGCTTGCGTAACGGAGGATGTGCAACCGTTAAGCAGGGGACTTAAGCGCTCGGCGTAGCCTTGCTCTTCTTGCCGCCCTTCTTCTTCGCCAGCGCCTTGTTGATGCTCGGCACAACGCCGCCGCGCGACATCGTCACGTTCTTCAGCAGGGAGCCGATGTCGTCGTCGTGGCGCACCGCCATCGTCACCGTGCGCGGGCTCAGGCGGCGCGGCTTCTTCCCGCTCTGCGCGGCAGCCTTCACCGACAGCTCCAGCAGCTCCGCCGTCAGGTACTCCACCACGGCGGTCATGTACACCGCACCAGCGGCGCCGATGCGGCGCGCGTACTGGCCGCGGCGCAGCATGGAGCCGACGCGGCCGACCGGGAAGATCAGACCGGCCTTGGCGGACTTGGAGCCGCTCTTGCGGGAGGCCTTCTTGGCGCTGCGGGGGGTAGCCATTGTGAGAGAGAAGGGGAAAGGAGGGTGTGTATGGGGGTAGAAGTGAGCTGTGAAAGGCGTGAAAGCGGCGAGGACGTGAGTCTGTCAAGCAATGAAAGATGGTAATGTTTACGGAACGAAGCACCAGGAGAAAGAGAGAGAGAGAAGGCAGTGAGGGAGCAGCAGTAAAGAAGAAGCTCAACCACAGACTGGTCACTAAAGCAATTGCTTACATCTGGGGCTCAGAAAAAAAAAATTGACGGAAGACACACTTCTGCGGT
>AODS02000345.1:2500-5000 GCA_000331325.2 Crithidia fasciculata | reverse complement strand
CAGTCCGAGATGTGCAGCTCCTGCACGAGCTCCTCATTCTCCAGGCACGCCGTCTTCAGCTTCAGGTTGTGGATCTTCTGCTTGCGCGCAGCCTCCCAGTCCGGTCGCGTCGTCCGACGACATCGTGCCGTGCAGTGGGGGGTGTGGAGATATGTACAGGGGTGGAATGAAAGGAGAAAGTTAGCTGTGAGAGAGGTAGCCTTTGGGAATGAGCAGAGTGAGGTTTCTGTTGACAGTTGTCTGCGTAGATAAGAGGCTGATAAATAGATGTAACGTGTTAATCAGGGTGGCTTTTTTGGCTAAAAATTGTAAAAACGTGGTTGGCGTTATTGAAGAGTCCGACGTCGAGATAGAGGAGAAAAGTGAATCGCACAGATAGTCACAGATGCCATCAGCAGGAAGTGCGTTATGTGTAGATGTCAATACAAAACGATGGGAAAGGAAGAGAAAGAGAGAAGGCGGAATTTGAGGCAGAAGAGAAAAGTAAAAAGGTGTTCGTAGTTCAGTGACTAGTAGCCAACGCCGCACATGTTTCAAAGACAGGTCTACGGAACGAAACTCTGGTGAGCTTTTGCACCTTCTCCAAGAAAGAGGTGCGTACACAGCCCAAAGCACATCCAAGACGGCGACGCCTTCTATTTTTCCTCGGAAGCCGTCCTCAAAGAAAGGTAAGTAAGGCACACACCACCAAAGAAGCAAGGGGCTAGATCTTATACGTCTCAGCGTCTTAGAGGCAGTGCAGAGAGCCAGCTGCTCGCAAACTCTCCCCCGCTTGTGGAAGAAAAGACGAGTACTAGAGTCAGCGAAAACGGATGACGTAACTCCGGCATTCGCCTCTTCACCAATTTTGAGTCGCATGAGCAGCCCGTCCCACCTGCTTGTTCTCAACGCACACACGCGTGCTCAAGTCGGCGATGAGGCCCGGAGAATGACGCAAGCCTTTGTCTCTCAAAGCAAGAGAGAATGCCTCTTTGAGCAAGTTCATTTTTACCTCCGTTGGCTCTAGGTACTAGCATCATTTTTTTTTTTTTTTGAGTTACAAGAATTGCAGCTCCTCTTCAACTACAAGTGTCATTAGCATCTCCCGCTCTTTCTTCTTTCCTGAACAGCATGTTTTTTTTTTTTTTGTCTAGACAAAAAAAAAAATGAGATGAGGCGGAGTTAACGGTGCACGTGCACAGCAAATCGGACCAAAGAGAAAGGAGATAGGAGGATATGAAGCTGCTCAGGCAAAGACGAAATGCTTGTTGTTGTTTTTTCTGCTGATAGAAAAAAAAGTAAGCAAAACAATTTCGAGACTGTCACCACAAATACACACGTCCGTCGAGGGCAGGAGCATTGCGGTAGCCCCGTATGCTTTCACCTTTGTTCTTTTTTTTCATGTGCGGGGCGTAACGTGATGAGGAGCGGGTGCAATCGGAAAGAAAGAAAAAGCTATCCCATACATTGCAGACAAGAGAAGCGAAGAGAAATAAATAAAAAATGTGGGTGAGGGGATAAGAAAACTTCGTCGCACCGCCAGTGATGGAGTTCCATAAAGCATCACTGTGTGCAATTAAAGGGTCAACAAAAGGGAGAAAAAAGAGGAAAAAAAAAAAAACATCCATCGAGCACATCTGCTGCTAGGTTAAACTCCAAAGCACCATTGCAAAGGAGAAAAACAAACAAGGCAGAAAGAGGTAATGTACATTGTAGGAGACTGCGTCGATTCAGGAGAAGAGCGGAAGGGAAGAGAATTCAAGAAGCTGTGTCGCAGTACGGGGAAAGAAATGGGAAAAGGAAAAGACGATCAAAGGCAGGCGTTCATAGAGACCATGATCGGACTACCGTGCATTTCCAAAAAATGACTTCGGTCTGCGCGAGCACCAGCCGCTTGCCTCCTCTCCATCCTCCGCCCTTTGAACTCCGGAAAACAAAAACTAAAGCCAGGCAGATAGACTCCCACTAGCTCAGAAAGCAGGAGAACAAAAGAGCAAAATAGCCAAGAAGAAGAGCCACGCAGAACCCAATGGTCCACGTACGTCAGCCTGTCCGCCGCAACCCACAATGTTTGGGTTCCTTCTCGGCGAACAACGACTCACGAAAACACATTCACCACAAAAGAAGGAAAAGAGGTAATTGAAAAAAAAAAGGAGATTTAAGTAGCCAACTACGGCTGAGACTATACATCGCCGAACACTTAAAACACACACACTTACACACGTACAGGCCCAACAATCAACAGAACGAAAGGATGCAGAAACGATCCGGAGAAAACGCAACGCCACAATTGAGCACAGGATCCCGAAAATCAGAATCACAAAGACGCAGCGGAGAAGAGGGAAGCCATCAAGAAAAACTCACGGGGAAATTCAGAAGACGCCCAAAAAAAAGCTGTTAGTGTTGAACACAACACAATAGAAGGCAACGCGCAACGGTTGCAAAAACAAGGCGGAAAGACATTTTTAAAAGTCTTAGAATGAGGCCGATCTTGCCATTCACCACCGCAACGCAAAGAAGC
>AODS02000344.1:0-19822 GCA_000331325.2 Crithidia fasciculata | reverse complement strand
GATCACCCAACGCCTCACTGCCGTGGTGGGGCAGCAGCACCTGCGGCCGGTGCACCTCCAGGTAGCGCACCAACCACAATAGACTCGGCGGGACGTCTTCGTAGACGACGATGCGCACCTCGCCTTCGCCGCCCGCGCCGACGTCACCACCACGGCGATTTGAGAACGTATGGAGCGACGCATTCGCAGTAGATCGTCGCCGCACCGCCTCCCCAGCCACAAGGTACACCGGTGCCTCGAAGACTTCAATTCGGCACTCAGCGCAGAGGTAGCGGGCCACGCCAACGCCACCGTTGCTCCAGCACAGCGCGGTGACCTCGGCCGGTACGTCCTCCACCGCTTCTCTCTCGTTGTCTGACTCCGTATCATCGCCGCTGCTGCCACCGCTGCTCATGTCTGATGAATCTCCACCGCCCCACTCACGCAGCCTCTGCTCTGTGCTCCCGTAGATGCCCTCCATTTTAACAAGAGGGTAAGGGGGGAAAAGTGAAGTGGAAAAAAGAGCCAATGTGGTAGATGTGGAAGAAGAAAGGGCAACGGTAGCTGTCGTAGGGAAACAGCAGCCGACCAGTGCCGGCAGACCTTGAATCCCTGGCGCCTGAAAGACCGAATTTAGTATAATTCGGAAAGATAAAAGAAGAAAAAAGAAGGCGTTGTGTGTTGGAGAGAGAGAGAATATGGAGGAGAGAGAAGCAAAGTCGTTGATCTAGTACATTTTTTTTGCTATCTCAGAGACTCTGCACACGAGAAAACGCGCAGAGCTCACTCTACCAAGTAGCAGAGGTACAGCCTCGAGAATGAGGCCATTGCACAAGCAGTGAGTGAAGGCGCAGGTGCATTACTGCCGGTGCCCCGACCTCAGTGCGTATCTCTTTTCTCGCCACAATCATGCTCATTCTTCTCGATGCATCGACGGCCCGACCAAACTTAAGGAGAAGTCGTAGAGACGACGGCAATTTCAGTTTGTTTTCTTTTCTTTTTTTCGAGTTTCACCTCAGGTGCCTCAGAGGGAGGAAGAGTCAAAGTAAACAAAACAAATGGATCTATGGGGGTGGGGGCGAAGGTGCGTTTGCTCAGCACCTTCGACTGGCCAATCACGAGGGAGAGTCTTTAAGCGCTCGGCGTGGCCTTGCTCTTCTTGCCGCCCTTCTTCTTCGCCAGCGCCTTGTTGATGCTCGGCACAACGCCGCCGCGCGACATCGTCACGTTCTTCAGCAGGGAGCCGATGTCGTCGTCGTGGCGCACCGCCATCGTCACCGTGCGCGGGCTCAGGCGGCGCGGCTTCTTCCCGCTCTGCGCGGCAGCCTTCACCGACAGCTCCAGCAGCAGCTCCGCCGTCAGGTACTCCACCACAGCGGTCATGTACACCGCACCAGCCGGCGCCCGATGCGGCGGCGCGTACTGGCCGCGGCGCAGCATGGAGCCGACGCGGCCGACGCGGGAAGATCAGACCGGCCTTGGCGGACTTGGAGCCGCTCTTGCGGGGAGGCCTTCTTGGCGCTGCGGGGGGTAGCCATTGTGAGAGAGAAGGGGAAAGGAGGGTGTGTATGCGTTGCTTGGAGCGGAGAACTGCAAAGGGCAAAAGAGGCGTGTCCACACACAGAGAGAGGAGAGGTTGAGAGAGTAAGGAATGACAGATGTGGAAGAGAGGGCAGGGAAACACATGGTTTGGGGGAAACACCCAGTCTGCTCATTGCCTCCGGTACGCACACCAACGCACCCAGCCAGCAGTCGTTTGCTGGGGGCAGCAACAGCACAGACGTACTCAGCACAGCTGACAAGCTGCCCGCACTGTGTTCGCACACACAAAAGCAGCACACCTGCCACCACAGCAAAGGCGCACAGCACGCTGAGCGCTCCAGCCACGCAGACACGTCGCACGGCGCGCACGCCAACGCATCAGTTACACAGAAGCACTCTCGCACTTACCTGGTCAACTCTGTTTTGGTCCGAGCCTACCCTGACTCAAACCCATGTTATCGAGAAGAGAGCGAAAGAAAGAAAAACAAAAGACGTGGTCTGAGAAAACAAAGTGTATCTATGAAAGCATTCGCCTGATCAGAGGCGCACGCTTGCGTAACGGAGGATGTGCAACCGTTAAGCAGGGGACTTAAGCGCTCGGCGTGGCCTTGCTCTTCTTGCCGCCCTTCTTCTTCGCCAGCGCCTTGTTGATGCTCGGCACAACGCCGCCGCGCGACATCGTCACGTTCTTCAGCAGGGAGCCGATGTCGTCGTCGTGGCGCACCGCCATCGTCACCGTGCGCGGGCTCAGGCGGCGCGGCTTCTTCCCGCTCTGCGCGGCAGCCTTCACCGACAGCTCCAGCAGCTCCGCCGTCAGGTACTCCACCACGGCGGTCATGTACACCGCACCAGCGGCGCCGATGCGGCGCGCGTACTGGCCGCGGCGCAGCATGGAGCCGACGCGGCCGACCGGGAAGATCAGACCGGCCTTGGCGGACTTCGAGCCGCTCTTGCGGGAGCGGCTTTTGGCGCTGCGGGGTGGTTAGCCATTGTGAGAGAGAAGGGGAAAGGGAGGGTGTGTATGGGGGTGTAGAAGTGAGCTGTGAAAGGCGTGAAAGCGGCGAGGACGTGAGTCTGTCAAGCAATGAAAGATGGTAATGTTTACGGAACGAAGCACCAGGAGAAAGAGAGAGAGAGAAGGCAGTGAGGGAGCAGCAGTAAAGAAGAAGCTCAACCACAGACTGGTCACTAAAGCAATTGCTTACATCTGGGGCTCAGAAAAAAAAATTGACGGAAGACACACTTCTGCGGTTTTAAAAGGGAATCAACCCATGAGCCGTGTCTGACTGATGCGAAGCCCAGTTCTTCTTCATTTCCATTTCGACAAGGAGCTCGCCCCTGCTCATCATCACAACTCAACATCATCACTCAGCTCTCCCTGGGAGACTTTCGCTATTTCATGAGTCCTGAGACTCCGCACCGGCGACAGACGCGTCAGAAAGCACGTCATTGCAGTCGTCCCAACCCACGCGCGCGGCTCTATCAATTTGCCGGGCGTAACCACACGTCCTACTTACCTTTTTTTTTAAACTCATGTAAACTGGACACATCGAACAAAAAGAAAACATCGTACTCACAAACAAAGATCGTGCGTCACAACGCACGTTTCCTCAAAGTGACCTCAAAAAAAAAAAATAACTTACTCGATGACATCTGGTATGCAAAAAAGAGCGGAGGCGAAGAATATCGCTCTTGGAACTAATATACATGAAACAAAAGACTCCCTGTCCTCTATCATGAGTTGAGCGGCAAGTTTCCAGCACAAAAGTGCGAGATCCTGAAAAGAGAAGAAAGAATTATAACACAAGAGCGGCCAGTGGTAGCCCACCCGTCTTTGTGCGCACATCCGCGTACATATAAAAAACAAAATTTCCATTCGCTGTAGAACGAGAAAAAAGTATAAAACGAATGATAATATTGTCAGCGCCAAAGACGGCAAGTACACCCAACCATGAAAAACAGCGCAGAACTTGGGCCTGGTATTTCAGCAGAGAGCCGTATCCAGAGAGCACACCTCACACATAAAGGTCAAAAACTCCCCTAAACCGCACCACGCTCTTGCCATTCACTACCGCAATGCAAAGAAGCGAGGGCTCTTACAGCTCCAGCTGCGGGTTGGCGGCGTCGTCGGCGTGCGCGGAGCCGCTGGTGATCTGCGCGGCTGCACCCTCGCCGCCCCGTGCGCAGCAGCCGCGCGCGCGCTTGATCTCCTCGCCGCCTCCGCCGGCAATCTTCACCTCCTCCTGCTTCGTCAGGTGCGACTTGTACTCCACCATCTTGCTGCGCCGCGTCAGCACCTCCTCGTTGTTCTCGTCCCACCGGGTGGTTGAACTCGATGCCCGCAGCGTCCAGCGCCTCCTGCCGACTCCTTGAAGTCGTCCAGCGCCGCCGGCCTGCTTCTCCTTCAGCATCGCAAGCTCCTCCCTCCACGCCCTGGCGCAGCTTGTACAGCTCCTTCTTTCATGTCCGCGTGCTTCTTCGCGTTCGGGTCGAACGTCTCCACGCAGAACTCCAGCTGGATGTGCGCCAGGCGGATGTTTGCGGTCGATCTCCTCCAGCCGCTTCTCCTTCTTGTAGATCAGCGACCCCCAGCGTCAGGTACACATGCGGAAGTACTCCAGGTGCTCCTTGTGCACCTCCAGGCCGCCAGCCGCAGCCAGTCCTGGTTCGTGCGGTCGTAGCGCGACTTCACGCCCCGCGCCAGCCCTCCGACACCGTCTCCTCCACCAGGCCCGTGCACCGCATCGCAAAGGTCGCAGTTGTACACCGTCAGCTCCAGCAGCTTCTTGTGCTGCGCCGCGATCTCCAGGAACTGCGCGTTCTCCACGCGCCGCTTCTCCTCCGCGGTCCACCTCCTCCGATGCGCCGCTTCACCTCCGTCGAAGCGGTCCGTCCCAAGCTTCTGGCAGCTGCCCGCTCCCAGGTCCTGGATCCGGTTCCACGCCTCCTCCTGCGTCTCCTCGTTCTCGTTGATCGCGCGCTGCTCGCTGCGCTCCTTGCTCCGCGCCGTACCGCTTCGTCGCCTCCGCGTCCTCCAGGTCCGCCTTCTGGATCGCGTCCTGGATGTGCTTCAGGTCCGTCTCGCACCCGCTGCTTCAGCCCGCCGCTTCGCGTCTTCATCTGGCTCGTCTCCTGGTTCGCCTGCTTCTGCACCTCGTAGATCTCCTTGAACTGCGCGTTCTCCTCCCTCGCACTTCCCCGATCAGCCCGAACTTGTCCTTCAGCAGCTCGATCAGGGCGCTCCTGCAGCTGGCACCTTCGTCCACATCTGCCTCCTCCGCAACCTGCATCTCGCGCCGTCGTGCAGTCGCAACGTTCTGGATCTCGTTCGTCTTCTCCAGCTGGCGCAAGCTGCGTCTTCATCTGGTCGTCCCGGTCGACGCAAGCGCGTTCTGGATCTGCGTCGCGTTCATGATGTCCTCCATCATTCTTTCACCGTCCGCGTCGGCACCTGCGCAAGCTGCGTCGCGTCCAGCTGCGACCGCCGCCAGCTCCTCCTCCACCTTCTCCATCTTCGCGATGCTGCTGGTCGATCAGACTGCGTGAAGCTCACCACGCGGCGTCTTGTTCCGGTTCTGCCGCAGGTCCTGCAGCACCTTCTTCACGCCGATCACGTCCATGAACTGCGGCTTGTCCTCCCGGCCGGTACAGCTCGCGCTGGCTTCATCTCCAGCCCGCACACGCGCATCCCAGCTTCGCCAAGGTCGTACGCCTCCATCAGGTTCCACTTTCGTCCCCACCTCCACAGACGCAAGCAGCTCCCCGCCCTTCTCGTGCGCCGCCGCGCAGCTTCTGCCGCTGCGTCTCCGACCAGTCCGAGATGTGCAGCTCCTGCACGAGCTCCTCATTCTCCAGGCACGCCCGTCTTCAGCTTCAGGTTGTGGATCTTCTGCTTGCGCGCAGCCTCCAGTCCGGTCGCGTCGGTCCGACGACATCGTGCCGTGCAGTGGGGGTTTGGAGATATGTACAGGGGTGGAATGAAAGGAGAAAGTTAGCTGTGAGATGAGGTAGCCTTTGGGGAATGAGCAGAGGTGAGGTTTCTGTTGACAGTTGTCTGCGTAGATAAGAGGCTGATAAATAGATGTAACGTGTTAATCAGGGTGGCTTTTTTGGCTAAAAAATTGTAAAAACGTTGGTTGGCGTTATGGAAGAGTCCGACGTCGAGATAGAGGAGAAAAGTGAATCGCACAGATAGTCACAGATGCCATCAGCAGGAAGTGCGTTATGTGTAGATGATCTAATACAAAACGATGGGAAAGGAAGAGAAAAGAGAGAAGGCCGGAATTTGAGGCAGAAGAGAAAAGTAAAAAAGTGTTCGTAGTTCAGTGACTAGTAGCCAACGCCGCACATGTTTCAAAGACAGGTCTACGGAACGAAACTCTGGTGAGCTTTTGCACCTTCTCCAAGAAAGAGGTGCGTACACAGCCCAAAGCACATCCAAGACGGCGACGCCTTCTATTTTTCCTCGGAAGCCGTCCTCAAGAAAGGTAAGTAAGGCACACACCACCAAAGAAGCAAGGGGCTAGATCTTATACGTCTCAGCGTCTTAGAGGCAGTGCAGAGAGCCAGCTGCTCGCAAACTCTCCCCGCTTGTGGAAGAAAAGACGAGTACTAGAGTCAGCGAAAACGGATGACGTAACTCCGGCATTCGCCTCTTCACCAATTTTGAGTCGCATGAGCAGCCGTCCACCTGCTTGTTCTCAACGCACACACGCGTGCTCAAGTCGCGATGAGGCCCGGAGAATGACGCAAGCCTTTGTCTCTCAAAGCAAGAGAGAAATGCCTCTTTGAGCAAGTTCATTTTTACCTCCGTTGGCTCTAGGTACTAGCATCATTTTTTTTTTTTTTTTGAGTTACAAGAATTGCAGCTCCTCTTCAACTACAAGTGTCATTAGCATCTCCCGCTCTTTCTTCTTTCCTGAACAGCATGTTTTTTTTTTTTTTGTCTAGACAAAAAAAAAAATGAGATGAGGCGGAGTTAACGGTGCACGTGCACAGCAAATCGGACCAAAGAGAAAGGAGATAGGAGGATATGAAGCTGCTTCAGGCAAAGACGAAATGCTTGTTGTTGTTTTTTTCTGCTGATAGAAAAAAAGTAAGCAAAACAATTTCGAGACTGTCACCACAAATACACACGTCCGTCGAGGGCAGGAGCATTGCGGTAGCCCGTATGCTTTCACCTTTGTTCTTTTTTTTCATGTGCGGGGCGTAACGTGATGAGGAGCGGGTGCAATCGGAAAGAAAGAAAAAGCTATCCCATACATTGCAGACAAGAGAAGCGAAGAGAAATAAATAAAAAATGTGGGTGAGGGGATAAGAAAACTTCGTCGCACCGCAGTGATGGAGTTCCATAAAGCATCACTGTGTGCAATTAAAGGGTCAACAAAAGGGAGAAAAAGAGGGAAAAAAAAAAAACATCCATCGAGCACATCTGCTGCTAGGTTAAACTCCAAAGCACCATTGCAAAGGAGAAAAACAAACAAGGCAGAAAGAGGTAATGTACATTGTAGGAGACTGCGTCGATTCAGGAGAAGAGCGGAAGGGAAGAGAATTCAAGAAGCTGTGTCGCAGTACGGGGAAAGAAATGGGAAAAGGAAAAGACGATCAAAGGCAGGCGTTCATGAGACCATGATCGGACTACCGTGCATTTCCAAAAATGACTTCGGTCTGCGCGAGCACCAGCCGCTTGCCTCCTCTCCATCCTCCCGCCCTTTGAACTCCGGAAAACAAAAACTAAAGCCAGGCAGATAGACTCCCACTAGCTCAGAAAGCAGGAGAACAAAAGAGCAAAATAGCCAAGAAGAAGAGCCACGCAGAACCCAATGGTCCACGTACGTCAGCCTGTCCGCCGCAACCCACAATGTTTGGGTTCCTTCTCGGCGAACAACGACTCACGAAAACACATTCACCAAAAGAAGGAAAAGAGGTAATTGAAAAAAAAAAAGGAGATTTAAGTAGCCAACTACGGCTGAGACTATTACATCGCCGAACACTTAAACACACACACTTACACACGTACAGGCCCAACAATCAACAGAACGAAAGGATGCAGAAACGATCCGGAGAAAACGCAACGCCACAATTGAGCACAGGATCCGAAATCAGAATCACAAAGACGCAGCGGAGAAGAGGGAAGCCATCAAGAAAAACTCACGGGGAAATTCAGAAGACGCCAAAAAAAAGCTGTTAGTGTTGAACACAACAATAGAAGGCAACGCGCAACGTTGCAAAAAACAAGGCGGAAAGACATTTTTAAAAGTCTTAGAATGAGGCCGATCTTGCCATTCACCACCGCAACGCAAAGAAGCGAGGGCTCTTACAGCTCCAGCTGCGGGTTGGCGGCGTCGTCGGCGGTGCGCGGAGCCGCTGGTGATCTGCGCGGCTGCACCCTCGCCGCCCGTGCGCAGCAGCCGCGCGCGCTTGATCTCCTCGCGCTCCGCGGCAATCTTCACCTCCTCCTGCTTCGTCAGGTGCGACTTGTACTCCACCATCTTGGCTGCGCCGCGTCAGCACCCTCCTCGTTGTTCTCGTCCACCGGGTGGGTTGAACTCGATGCCCGCAGCGTCCAGCGCCTCCTCCGACTCCTTGAAGTCGTCCAGCGCCGCCGCCTGCTTCTCCTTCAGCATCGCAAGCTCCTCCTCCACGCCCTGGCGCAGCTTGTACAGCTCCTTCTTCATGTCCGCGTGCTTCTTCGCGTTCGGGTCGAACGTCTCCACGCAGAACTCCAGCTGGATGTGCGCCAGGCGGATGTTGCGGTCGATCTCCTCCAGCCGCTTCTCCTTCTTGTAGATCAGCGACCCCAGCGTCAGGTACAGCATGCGGAAGTATCTCCAGGTGCTCCTTGTGCACCTCCAGCCGCAGCGCAGCCAGGTCCTGGTTCGTGCGGTCGTAGCGCGACTTTCACGCCCGCGCAGCCCTCCGACACCGTCTCCTCCACCAGGCCCGTGCACCGCATCGCAAGGTCGCAGTTGTACACCGTCAGCTCCCAGCAGCTTCTTGTGCTGCGCCGCGATCTCCAGGAACTGCGCGTTCTCCACGCGCCGCTTCTCCTCGCGGTCCACCTCCTCGATGCGCCGCTTCACCTCGTCGAAGCGGTCCGTCCCAAAGCTTCTGCAGCTGCCGCTCCAGGTCCTGGATCCGGTTCCACGCCTCCTCCTGCGTCTCCTCGTTCTCGTTGATCGCGCGCTCGCTGCGCTCCTTGCTCGCGCCGTACCGCTTCGTCGCCTCCGCGTCCTCCAGGTCCGCCTTCTGGATCGCGTCCTGGATGTGCTTCAGGTCCGTCTCGCACCGCTGCTTCAGCCGCCGCTTCGCGTCCTTCATCTGGCTCGTCTCTGGTTTCGCCTGCTTCTGCACCTCGTAGATCTCCTTGAACTGCGCGTTCTCCTCCTCGCACTTCCCGATCAGCCCGAACTTGTCCTTCAGCAGCTCGATCAGGCGCTCCTGCAGCTGCACCTTCGTCCACATCTGCTCCTCCGCAACCTGCATCTCGCCGTCGTGCATCGCAACGTTCTGGATCTCGTTTCGTCTTCTCCAGCTGCGCAAGCTGCGTCTTCATCTGGTCGTCCGTCGACGCAAGCGCGTTCTGGATCTGCGTCGCGTTCATGATGTCCTCCATCATCTTCACCGTCCGCGTCGGCACCTGCGCAAGCTGCGTCGCGTCCAGCTGCGACCGCCGCAGCTCCTCCTCCACCTTCTCCATCTTCGCCGATGCTGCTGTCGATCAGCTGCGTGAAGCTCACCACGCGCGTCTTGTTCCGGTTCTGCCGCAGGTCCTGCAGCACCTTCTTCACGCCGATCACGTCCATGAACTGCGGCTTGTCCTCCGGCCGGTACAGGCTCGCGCTGGCTCATCTCCAGCCCGCACACGCGCATCAGCTTCGCAAGGTCGTACGCCTCCATCAGGTTCCACTTCGTCCCCACCTCCACAGACGCAAGCAGCTCCCCGCCCTTCTCGTGCGCGCCGCGCAGCTTCTGCCGCTGCGTCTCCGACCAGTCCGAGATGTGCAGCTCCTGCACAAGCTCCTCATTCTCCAGGCACGCCGTCTTCAGCTTCAGGTTGTGGATCTTCTGCTTGCGCGCAGCCTCCAGTCCGGTCGCGGTCGTCCGACGACATCGTGCCGTGCAGTGGGTATGTGGGGGTATGTACAAAGGTGAGATAGAGACAGAGTGAAGAAAACGTCACGAAGACGCAGTGCAGCTACAGTGATTTGGCCCGAGAAAAGAAGGGAAGAAAAGAGAAAAGAAGATGGCACTTGTGGCGGTTGTCGGTGTTGTGTGTTCGTGTTAACTGTGGCGGGCCGAGAAAGAGAGAGGGTGATGAAAATTGCAGTAGTGTTGGTTGGTGGTGTCGAGCGCAGTTGAGGGCGATAAGAATTGAAGCGAGCGTGTGGTAATTGATACGAAACAGAGGATGAGAATAAAGATACACGTTGGTATTAGTGAAGCAGCGCGAAGGATGACTATCTGGCACGTAAGCGAAAGAGAACGGCTTTTTTTTTCGTTTCTCTTTGTTGTTGTGTGTTTTTTTTTTTTTATTTTGTTTTTCGGCTCTCACATGCGCAGAGGCAAGTCGTCAGCTGCAGTGAATTAGCAACGGCCTGCACGGAAGAAGGTGGTTGGCAAATAATAATAATAATACTCCGCGTCCCGTTTTTTTTTCTAAAAAAGTCAGAGGTACAGCGTCAAGTTTACCAAAGTTGCTTTCCTTTACTGCTAAGTTTCGCCATGTTTACAATTTAGGTGGTGATCGTTACTACGCGGTGTTAATCGGAAATAGGCAAAGAGATGGAAGATAAAAGCATTGCAGCGACTCAGTGTGAGAGGAGCATGAGCCTATTTTGCTGACGCCAGTCAAAAGAGTACACTCAAATAGCGCTCAAAGGCTGTGAGAGCAACGGCGCAGCACAAGTGGTAGAATGAAGAAAACCACTGCATCCCCTTTTGTGCCAAACCGTGCACAGAACCTCACAAAAATTTCAATTTAGAGCAGTGCTTTTTTTAGGTGAAGCAGATTAACAACTTGATCCACAGCAGTGGTACAGCAGTGGTACGGGAGTCACGCTGACGTAGGCGGACGTGTGCTGTCGACACGCCACAGCAGCGAGCAGCTGGGCAGGCCACGGCGGCTAAAGCGTCTTGTCGGTGTAGACGGCCCAGTTGCCCCCCACCGCGCGAGTAGTGGTTCCATCGGATACTCCTCCCCCCACTCCGCATTGCCAGCGCCACCTCCGCCTCGTAGGGCGAGAGCAGCGGGCGGTCAAAGGCGTAGCCCAGTCAATGGACAGACGTGGGCAGGCGACCTGGATGTAGCAGTCCACATCCTCCAGCCGCGCCATCTTCTGCGGGAAGATCTCCGACATGAGCAGCAGCGTCACCTGCTTGCCCTGCCGCTTCGCCAGAGCCATAATGCGGTCGACCACGCGCGGGTGCCCTTGACGGCCGAGCGTGCCCATAACAATCGCGAAGCTCTGCGCCGCCTTGGCCTTCTCCACCGCCTCCTTCCGCATCGTCCGCATCTCCGTCGTGGCGTAGGTTTCTCTGGTCAGGGTCTTCTTGTAGGGGTGTACTGCAGCGCGCTGAGGCCGGGGGTGGGCGATGAGAAAGGACTCCACATGAAAGCGGCCGTCGCCGACGTAAAGGACCAGGTCCACCTCGGCGGGGTTCACTTTGGGGCTCGTGCCAGCCCAACACCTCTCCGGTGGAAAGCGGACGATTCTGGGGAATGACGATGGGGGTGCTGGAAGTGCTCCTCCTGCAGCACGCGCAGACCCGCTCGCATGGAAGAGATGAACTGCACGGTGCCGATGCAAGCCACCCGGGCATCCGCCGGCACGAGCGCCTTCACCGGGTGTCGATAAAGTGCTGCACGTCGATGTCGATCTCCACAAAGACGTACATCATGTTTGCCACGATGCAGTCCTTGATGGAGATGAGACAGCTGTGGCCGTAGTGGATGAGAAAGTCGCAGCCGAGCGCTGAGGCGGAGAAGTCGTCCACGCAGCACGCGCCATAGGTGACGTCGCCGAGAATCACCATCTCTGCCCCCGTTGCCTCCTCGAGAATGTCGGGCGATGGGTGCAGCGCAAACAGGAGGAGACCTTCGGGGAACTGCAGGGCAACGCGGTGGGCATCCTTCTCCTTGATGCGCTTGATGCACTTATCATCTCGAAGCGGTAGTTGGTGGGGAGGCCGAGCCTGCGCTGCGTCGCCCGCTGCTGCTCCTGGTCCCCGCTCCGCCTCGTCAAGGTTTGCTGCATGGTGATTGGCGAGACTGTCGCACCTGCTGAAGTATGAGCTGTGTGAGCAACTTTAGAGAGAATGAAAGAGTGGAAAAAATCAAAGAGAGCTTTAAAAGTCATGCATCAAGGCGAAGAGCAACCTCTGCCAAACCGTTGCAGTGGAGGAACGGAGGAAAGCGAGCACGCCTCGCAACCTGCACACATACAAAGCGCCCAAAGCACCCTTTTATTAGCGACTCGCAGCAAAAAGAATGGAAAAAAAATAGCAAAGGAAGCGTGTAACCAGGTGAGAGGATCGCAGTGGTGCACGAGTGCTTTTACACTCCGCTTGACTCAGTGTTGGGAGGTCGTACAAACTCTACAGGGAGCATCGAGGCTCAAGAAGCCAGTAATCTACTTTTTCCTTCATCTTTTTTTTTTTTTGAGCGCTCTTATAGCGCCATTTGCTCGCCCTCCAGACGTCCCTGGTCGCATGCACATTTACGCCACTCGGGGGGAAAAAAAAGGAGACAGGTACGAACGTTCCATTCTGTTGAGCAATAGTGCCAGTTAAATCTAGTGTGGCTGGTGAGCCCTCCGTTCGGCCCCCGCTTGCGCGCCTGTACACAGTGCAACAGATCCACTTCCGTCGTCGGCGTCTCTGGCGCACACAGAAACTGCACCAAGTAGTCCATCCGAAGCAGCGGGCCAGAGTCGTTGCGCTGCGGCGCACTGCGCGTAACGCTCCAACTCCGCGATGGTGAAGACCGTCTCGTCGGCGAGCACCATCTTAGGCCCCTCTGTCGTTGACTGCACCCGCAGCAGCCCAGCGCCCGGCGCCTGCCATCTCCAGCAGCTCGCTGGCCGACACACCGCCCAGTGACACACACCCGCCATTGCGCAGCACCCGCATGAAGCTGTCGGCCCGCGCGGGCGTCGAGCAGCACACCTGCACGTGCCAGCGCGCAAACGGCAGCTCCGCCGCGATCCGCTGCAGACGACACCCCGCACCAACGACGCTACCGACGAGCGGCACCCCAGCGCATTTGCCACCTCCGCGCTCCACTCGAAGGCGTCCTCCTTGACGAGGGAGCCCGCAGCGGCACACGCGGCCAGGTAGGCTGGGGGTGAGGATCCAGTGTCCCGCTGCGAGGCAGCAGAGGAACTGCTCCGTCTTGGACGGCTTTCCGGTAACGAAATGCGTGCACTCCTCGGGCTTGCTGGTGCGCCGGAGGTGAGGGAACTGCCGCAGCAAACACCTCCCAGTCGAAGTCGCCGCCGTGGAAGACGTCTTTTGGTGATGAGGAAGACAGCAGAGGATACGGTGGAAAGGACGTTGCCGTCTGCCGCGTTGTGGACCTGTCCTGCATGGATCGTCGTCTCCTCTGCATCACACTGTGAGTGCGCTTGTGAGGGCACGGTAGCAACCGGTGTGCCGCCGAGCCCCATTTGGTAAAAGATGACCTGCGACTCATCGCTGGCGCGGCGGCTAGCAATGAAGGACCGCCGCTGCTGCCAGCGCG
This sequence comes from Crithidia fasciculata, assembly GCA_000331325.2. Taxonomy (NCBI): domain Eukaryota; phylum Euglenozoa; class Kinetoplastea; order Trypanosomatida; family Trypanosomatidae; genus Crithidia; species Crithidia fasciculata. The sequence continues at coordinate 6,561 of AODS02000344.1, read as the reverse complement.
TTCTCCTGGGGCGGGTGTTGGTTCCGAATGTGCTGCCGGAACAGCGAGGCACGTTGGAGTACCACACCTTGCTGCACCAGCGCATCGACCAGCTGAGGTGGGGGAGTACAGCGTTGACTCCCCTCCTGCGCGTTAAGAGCCACACTTACTTGCCCCGGGCGACGACAGCGCTGCCAGCGACGGTTGTTGGAGTGGCGGCTGCGGTGGACCTCGCACTGCGGCGCCGAGCGAGGCGAAGGACGGCGCACCGCCCACGACACCGCCCGGTGGGGTACGCCTCTAGCTCACCCAGCAAGTTCTCGAAGGTCGGAGAGAACTGCGTGCCAAGTAGAGGTGCGAGGAGGAGGAGGCAGCGGTGTGGGCTGTGGGCTGCAGAGAGCGCGTAAGGCTCTCCGTCGCAGCTATGGCGGCAGCGCTGACACCACGCTTGTCTGGTGCTGACGACAGTGGCAGTGACGCGAGCGACGCGTGTGGCTGCTCCGCCGGTGAGGGCAGTGGCTGGGGAGGTGTGGAGGGCTTGCAGGGCGGAGTGGCGCGCTGCCGTGGCCGAAGGCGACTCCCCACCCGCTTCTTCGTCCTCGTTCATCTGCGTTGCTGGTCTCGCTGTGCCGCAAAGGAAGTGTGGGAGACAGGTGGAGTGGGCAACGCTGTCGCACAACCACGTCGAGCTCCATCCCCGTCCCCGCTAGTGCGATGCTGCGAGAGCGCCGCCCCGCCCTCGTCCTCCTCTTCCTCCTCCCCTCCTTCAGGGACAACACAACGGCGCGCTGAGGGCGACCGTCCAGAATGTGGGACAGACGACGAAGCTGGTGTGGTGGTAGTGGTGGTAGTTGGGAGGAGGAGCCGAGAGGCGCAGACGCCATTCCCGTTGCAGATGCTGTAAAGGCGAGGGAGGCTGTGGGACTCGGCTGGGAGAATTGCCGACCCTCCACAGAGGATGCAGAGGGGGGCAACGGGGAGCAGCAGCAACGACTCGAAAGGGAGGACGGGCAGTAGACGCGTTTTCCCTCCCGCGTCGCTGCCGCACGGGCCGTCGCCGCCGCTAGCGCAAAGGCTCGGGGTGCGGCACCGCCAAGGAGAAGAGATCCGGGGTCGAGCCACTGGCCCTGCTGGATGGATCGATACACCCACTCCACCCCACCAGCCGACACGTCGAGGACGGCGATGATGACCAATGCGGTGCGGTGTTTGGCAGCGAAGAAGGCCGCCGACGGGCCTGCTGCTGCTGACTGTGCTGCGCCAGCGCCGCCACCTTCTGCGAGGTGAGAAGCTGACGACGGAGGGAGACGAGGTGCGTCGTGCTCTGCGGCAGAAAAGAGGGACCTGGTACTGCCGACGGCCGGGCAGACGCCTGCAGATCAGCGCTGCGACAGCCGCCTAGCACCAACGCCTCCTGCACCTCGCACAGCAGACGGGAGCGGAGCAGCGCAGCCACCAGCTCCTGCTTATCACTCGCACACAGCCCTGTGAAGGTGATGACAGGGCAGAAGTGCGACGGAAGACGGAAAGCCGCACACGACAGGCGGCGCTGCTCCAGCTGGCTCTGCACCACCCATTGCCACGACACAATCTGCAGTCCTGGGCGGGGAAATAAGCACTCCTCCACGCCGTCACCAAGGACAAGGACGTGGGTCGTGCAAGACGTGAGATGCGGGGTGACGGCCACGCTCATCCCGGAGAGGAGGTCGTGCTGCGCCGTGGTAAGGCGATGCGGCGGGCTGCAGTAGGCCACCACGTCAGAGAACTCGTCGCCGCGGAGCCGCAGTGACGGTGTCAGGAAAGTTCCCGTCGCCGCTATCGCCGTCAGCTGCGTGGGCAGGGATGGGTTGAACGGCGCTCATCGCCATCGCTGCGCTACTACGCCAGCTGTCCGCCTCTTCGACGCCGACGGGGGTTGGCGCCACGTGCTTGACGAAATCGTAGCCGCCCATCGCTGCGCTGGTGCGTGGCGTGCAGCTGGCAGAGCGTGCGGAGAGCGCCGTGCATCGCACAGATCCAGATACCAACACGTCTTGTTGTCCACCGCTGCTGCCATCGCCGCCGCCGCTGGTGTTAGCCGTGGGCTCCGTCGGCACCTCGCTGCGTGTGCGTCGGTTGCTCCCAGACACTCCACTCGAGCCTTTTGGCAATGCAGGCGACTGCTCCTTCTCATGCCTCATCGCCATCGCACTCGCACTCCCCTCCCCCACGCCTCTGCCAACATCGGAGAGGCGGTGATGGCTCCTCGACGACGCCTCCACGCCGTAGCGCAAGGCGAACTCGTCGAGCGACATGATCCAAATACCGTGCTTGCGGGCGAAGCGGATCTTGTCATTCGCCGTGGCCGGCGAGGAAGCCGATGGCGATGTAAAGGCAAATGCAGAAGCCGGTGCGACCAGCAGACCACACATGCGCGTGAGGAGGGCGTTGTAGGTGGCACCGCGCGCACCGCACACCGCCTGCACGCGGCCACGCTCCACGTGGTTCAAGCTCGATGTGCATACCTCCTTTCCTGCGAGCTCGTGGCCAATGTCGTATTCGTGTGCCGCATCGAGGGAGCAGGCGCCGTCAGTGACCCACGACGACGACACACACGGCAGCCGACGCGCACGTGCCACCGCGAGCTTGCGGGAGCCGACGGGGGTGACCCGGCCGACCACGAGTGCCTGGGTGCGGGCTGTGAGGTCGCCGCACCACGACAGCTCACTACGCAGAAGTCGCTGCCGGATCAAGCCAAGCTCCTCGCCGTAGATCCCACTCGTCGTCACCTCCGGCCGCGTTGCGGGAACGTCCATGTGTGGGTTGACGAGAAAGCAAGGACGGGTATGTGTCCTGCCGAACGGCAAAGCGAGGAAGACGCAAACAAGCAAAAAAAAAAAGAGCGACAGAACCAAAACTTCTATGGTGAAAAGCACAGGCGAACGACACAAAAGAGCAATCAAGTCTGCGACACGGGTCAAAGTCGACGCTCGTTTAAAACAAAAAGAAAAAGAGGGAACAAAAAAAAAGAACTCAAAGTGGCAATGCTCTTGTCTCTCCTCGCGTCTTTTACCCGAAAGAATTGAGAGAAATCCGCGTAGCGAGGGAAAAGCACGCCTACGTGTGAAAAAAAAAAAACAAGTAGGCCAAATGGGAATACTGACGAGAGGAAAAGGGAAGCTGATATTCTAAAGTACAAAGGGAGAGGTGCAGGGAAAAATAAAATAAACGTCAGTGAGAAGCACAGAAACGTCTCAAGTAGAAGAAAAAAAAAATTGCAGCCAAGGACACGACGTTGATCTCTCTTCGTCGAACCTTTAACCACCTTCCCCGCTTTGGCGACACGTGTTCCTCTACTTGCTTTCTTCTCTCTTGTGCTTCGGCAGTTGAGAACTAGCACGTAGCCGGCACTGGATTGCTCCTCTGCTGCGCCGGAATATCCCGCGCTTTGATGAGACATAATGTTGTTTGTAGATGCGCGAGTGAGTTGCGTTAAACACAAGTGAAAGCGGCACAAAGCACAGAATTGAGGCGTTGAGAGAGAGAGAGCGAGGGAATAGAAGATATGACATTCTTGATTGGCTGATATCTCAAGCTCCCCAACACCAAAGGCAGCAGATGCTCTTCTTCTTTTTTTCCGTTAAACGCCTGAGCTGCAGGTCAGGTACGCAGCAAAGATCTCGCAAGCAGGCAGGGGCGAAGCAGCGACACAAGCGACACCGACCCACGGCGGTTTGACCGATGTGATCCAGCTGGCGCAAAAAGCGCTGCGGAGTGTTTGCCGCCACGAGAGAGAGAGACCTGAGAGGGGACGGGCGGAATGCGGACAAAAGCCCCAGTCGATCTTCGGTGCACACACACAAAAATAGTCTTCTCCCTGGCTCCTTTCGAGTTTCCGTAGGTCTCCAGTTTTTTTTTCTTTTTTTTGTTTTGTTTGTTTGGATAAAAGTAAGAGCGAAAGAAAAAGAAGAGAAAAAGAGGTCAAAGGAGGCCAAAGACGGAAGGCGATGCCGTGCACCTGAGTTGCGCACACGAGTCCCAAGCAAACAATTATATGTCTGTCATGCAAGGATGCCTAGCAGCGTTGCTTCGACCCTCAGCGCTCATCGTGCCTCTTTAAATCGACTGCCTCAAGCGAAGATGCTGGTGGGTAAGCTCGACTCGTTTCCTCTTAGTAGAAGAAGCCGAGAACCTTGCCACCGGTGTTGCGGGAGCGGGCCTCCTCGTGGTCCATGATACCGAGCGAGGTCGTCAGCACCACGAAGCCGAACTGACGGGAGGGCAGGATGTTCTTCATCCACTTCTCGTAGTCGCTGGTGGTGCAGTCGAAGCGCGGGCAGATGGCGCCGCACTTGTTCAGGCGACCGTTCAGGTTCACGACGATCTTGCCGGCGCGGTGGTCGTCGATGATCTCGAACTCACCGATGTAGCCGTGCTTCTGCATGACCTGCAGGAACTTCACCACCACCTTGGAGGAGGGGCGGATCAGCACCTGGCGCTTGCCACGGCGCTCAGCGCTCGCAATGGTGCGAAGCGCGTTCGCGAGAACGCTCATCATCGTCATCTTTGCTGCCTAGAGACTTTCAAATGACAGATCACAGAGGCAAGTTGAGAGAAGATGAACACAGAGTGTGAAGGGGAAAAAATGGCAGCATGTTAAACGCCAGTACGTGCAGAGAAGCGTGGGTGTACACACGACAATAACGCGTGAAACGGCCCAAGATGACGACGTAAGAAAGCAACAGAAAAAGACACAGGAAAGAGGAGGCGGAAGAGTGCGAGAAGTTGAGCAGCGCAGCATATGTTGACGTCACAACGCCTGTGATATTTGACAACATGTACGGAGTAGCGCGGTAGAGACAGCCGCGCGAAGCAGGGCAGCAGATCTGCCTCTCCTCCTGCCGCGCAATTGCTTGCCTGTTGAGCTTCTCTTCCGCGAACCACGTAAAACGACACTCTGAGGAGCCAGTACATAAGATGAGCAGCGCCAAGGCAACAGATGCTATTGCGCCGTCGGCGATTTACTAATACACTGGCAAATCCTTTTTTGTTGTTGTTGTTGTTATTCTCGCTGCTCTTTTATCTCTCTTATCTGATATCTGACAGTCTGCGCACACGACGAAAATGCTGGACTGCACGACGCCAGGTAGCAAGGCAGAAGCTCCTCACAGCGGTTCTAGTGTGTGTGTGTTCAAGATTTGAACTTTTTGCGGAGGGAGAAGAAAAATGAGAGTGCACCGTCACCTTTTACACTCTCCGCGCCATAACAGCGGGAGACTATGATTAAAAAGCGACAGCTTACAGGCTCAGTAGAAGCGCTCAGCGGCGGCGAGACGCATGAAGCTGTTGCTTTTGTTTTTCGGTGACGGCGCCTCTGTACACAACCTCACCGTGCAGAGCACTGTGCCCTTCGCAGAGGGACCGCCTTCCCGCAGCACAGCCTGCGTAACAGGCTGCGGGGTAGGTGGAGATGAGGAGGCAGCAGCTGCTTTACTGACGACCATGCCGGCTGCTGCAAGCGCCGGCGCTGCTCTGGGGAGCGGCGAAGGAGCCTTTGCCTCAGCCGCTCCAGAAGCTGCGGACACCGAGGGGTGCGGAGGGACAATGACGGTGGGACTCTGAACCTCATCAGCCGTGGGACGAGAGAGCGGTGCGACAGGCGACGGCGCTGGCTCGAACTGCCCTCTGGCCCCAGCATTTAACTTTTTCTCTGCGTCAACTGCGGCACAAACAGCCTCTGTTCGCCCCAAACGTCTCGTCGCACCGTCTGGAAGAGCGGCAACTACTGCCTTAACAGGTGCGGACGATGGCGGCGGTGATGGGGCTGATGCCACTACCAAAGAAGTAGACAGCGCGTTCTTCCGGGGCGGCGCTGGCGACGCGGCAGATGGCATTGGCGTAAGAGATGACGCGGAGGACTGTGCAGTCGACGCGGCAGCACTCTGACTCTCTGAATGCCCGCCCGGTACACGGCACAGGCTTCTACGCGTTAAGGACGGGGTGGAGGGGACCGGCGCGCTTAACAGCGGAAGAGGAGGTGCAGGGGGAACAACAGCAACAGGCTTCGCAGCAAGTGTGTCTAGAGCAGCAGCAGCAGCACCTGACACTGTCTGATTTTTTTCCACAGGACACGCGGGAATGACGGGCGGAGCTGCCGCTGGAGGCGTTGGCGCTGCCGTGGCGTGGGCAGCTGGAAGACTATCATGCTGCTCTTCTGTAGGCGATGCCGCCGCTGGCCGGGACAGCCGCGTGTCTGGGTGAACCTCTGCAGCAATCACGGTGGTCTGGGATAGGGGCAACGGCGGATCTGCACACGCGGCAGAGCACGTCGCCACCGATGCCGACGCCGGCGTCTGCTCGATGCAGGACGATGCAAGCGACGGCAGCGGTGCGGCGGTGATGACGGCAGCTTTCTCCGCCGACGTCGCACCCTCCTCTGCATTACGTTCCCCGCCGCTGCAAGACGCAAGGCTTGTCAGTGGCGAAGACACCGACGCCTCACCGTTCTGCTCCACCTCTATGTCGGGGGTGGAGTTTTCGCTCGCACTGTTCACGCGCTCCGTCGCGCCGCTCTCGTCCACTGACGTAGATACGGAATGCGCG
>AODS02000343.1:12500-15812 GCA_000331325.2 Crithidia fasciculata | reverse complement strand
CGCGAAGCTCAGTAGACAGTCCAACTCGCCCAGCGCGCGCGTCGGCCGCAGCAAGTGCAGCGAGCTGTACAGGAGCGCGGTGTCGAGGTCGCGGCGCACCTGCAGCTCGCGCTGCTGGACACGTCGTTGCAGATCACCGACCCAGGTGTCCAGCTCTTCCATCGCAGCCGACTTGAAGCAGAAGTCGCCGGTGTGGGTCTCGTGGTGGAAGCGCCAGTGGAAGGCGTCGGCCATGAAACGACACGCCTGTGCCCCGGCGGTGGCTTTGTCGGCTGGTTGTGCCTCTGAAGCGGGGGCAGCTGCGCAGGTCTCTGCTGTTCTGCCTGTGCGGCCTCCCGCCGCATGCTCTGCCTCCTCCTCCGCCTGTGCGCCATCCGCTCCGTCGATCATGTACGCATCATCGCTTTCAGCGCCGGAGCTCTGTTCGTGCCCTGCGTCCACCGTCTCGGGCGGCAGGAAGCCGCGCACCACCGCAACGAGCTCATCAGCAGGCACACAAAGCAGGTAGCCGTGTGGCACCGCATAGGCACACCGCAGCGACAGGCGGGCCCGCAGCTCCCACGGCAGCTGCGCAAATGCGGACTCGGCTTTCGCTTGAAGGGAGAGCCGCAGCTCGTGGAGGCGCAGTCGCAGCTCATCCAGCGCGGCATCCACCCCGTCGCAGATGTGCACCCGCGTGCCGCACTCTGTTGTCGTGTCTGGCGCCGTCGTCGGCAGTGTCTCGCGTACGCGGTTCTGCACGTCTGCGCGGTGCACCGTCACGCCGGCCACCGTACGAGCGAGGGCGTTTGCCATCTCGGTGAGTGGCTCGACGGCGATGCTCTGCAGCAGCACAAAGAGCCGAGGCACCTCATGCGCGACGGCAGTCAGCAGCCGGTGCACCTGTACCACCCCACGAATGGTCCGGTGCAGAGAGACGTAGTGCTTCCGCAGCGCACGTCCGCTCCGCATCGTTGTGAAGATGTGCGAGGTGGACCGGACGCCGTGCAGTGCGGTGCGGAGCTGCTGGGCAACGCCGTGGTGCTCCACATGCGCAAAGAAAGCAACAACGGATTGCCGTGCGTTAATCTCAGCCACATCGCAGCAGGGCAGCGCCGTCCACTGCCGGAGCATCGACCGCCCCAACGCGCTCAGCGCCGATCCAAGCAAAGCGCGCAGCGAGAGGCCCTCCTTGGCCCGCCCCCGACCCTGCGCGCTGCTCGGGTGCCGCTCCGTGCGTGTGATCTGCAGCGCCTCGGCACACGCCTCCTCGAGGTACAGTGCGTGCAGCACGCCCCGCTCTACCACATCCGCGACGTTGGACTGCCCTGCCGCCACAAACTGCAGCAGCGCCGCCATCGATCGCATCATCGCCGTCTTTTCGGAGCGAAATCGGCTTGCCAACTCTGCTGACTGCGCCGGGTACATGGCGGCAAGCCGGGGCAGCGCATCCGCCGCACTGAAAGCACTTGTGGCGCTCAATCGAACCACATCGAGCGGAACAGCAGTCGCGGCAAGGGCAATTAGATCACCCAACGCCTCACTGCCGTGGTGGGGCAGCAGCACCTGCGGCCGGTGCACCTCCAGGTAGCGCACCAACCACAATAGACTCGGCGGGACGTCTTCGTAGACGACGATGCGCACCTCGCCTTCGCCGCCCGCGCCGACGTCACCACCACGGCGATTTGAGAACGTATGGAGCGACGCATTCGCAGTAGATCGTCGCCGCACCGCCTCCCCAGCCACAAGGTACACCGGTGCCTCGAAGACTTCAATTCGGCACTCAGCGCAGAGGTAGCGGGCCACGCCAACGCCACCGTTGCTCCAGCACAGCGCGGTGACCTCGGCCGGTACGTCCTCCACCGCTTCTCTCTCGTTGTCTGACTCCGTATCATCGCCGCTGCTGCCACCGCTGCTCATGTCTGATGAATCTCCACCGCCCCACTCACGCAGCCTCTGCTCTGTGCTCCCGTAGATGCCCTCCATTTTAACAAGAGGGTAAGGGGGGAAAAGTGAAGTGGAAAAAAGAGCCAATGTGGTAGATGTGGAAGAAGAAAGGGCAACGGTAGCTGTCGTAGGGAAACAGCAGCCGACCAGTGCCGGCAGACCTTGAATCCCTGGCGCCTGAAAGACCGAATTTAGTATAATTCGGAAAGATAAAAGAAGAAAAAAGAAGGCGTTGTGTGTTGGAGAGAGAGAATATGGAGAGAGAGAAGCAAAGTCGTTGATCTAGTACATTTTTTTCTGCTATCTCAGAGACTCTGCACACGAGAAAACGCGCAGAGCTCACTCTACCAAGTAGCAGAGGTACAGCCTCGAGAATGAGGCCATTGCACAAGCAGTGAGTGAAGCGCAGGTGCATTACTGCGGTGCCCGACTCAGTGCGTATCTCTTTTCTCGCCACAATCATGCTCATCTTCTCGATGCATCGACGGCCGACCAAACTTAAGGAGAAGTCGTAGAGACGACGGCAATTTCAGTTTGTTTTCTTTTCTTTTTTTCGAGTTTCACCTCAGGTGGCCTCAGAGGGAGGAAGAGTCAAAGTAACAAAAACAAATGGATCTATGGGGTGGGGGCGAAGGTGCGTTTGCTCAGCACCTTCGACTGGCCAATCACGAGGGAGAGTCTTAAGCGCTCGGCGTGGCCTTGCTCTTCTTGCCGCCCTTCTTCTTCGCCAGCGCCTTGTTGATGCTCGGCACAACGCCGCCGCGCGACATCGTCACGTTCTTCAGCAGGGAGCCGATGTCGTCGTCGTGGCGCACCGCCATCGTCACCGTGCGCGGGCTCAGGCGGCGCGGCTTCTTCCCGCTCTGCGCGGCAGCCTTCACCGACAGCTCCAGCAGCTCCGCCGTCAGGTACTCCACCACAGCGGTCATGTACACCGCACCAGCGGCGCCGATGCGGCGCGCGTACTGGCCGCGGCGCAGCATGGAGCCGACGCGGCCGACCGGGAAGATCAGACCGGCCTTGGCGGACTTGGAGCCGCTCTTGCGGGAGGCCTTCTTGGCGCTGCGGGGGGTAGCCATTGTGAGAGAGAAGGGGAAAGGAGGGTGTGTATGCGTTGCTTGGAGCGGAGAACTGCAAAGGGCAAAAGAGGCGTGTCCACACACAGAGAGAGGAGAGGGTGAGAGAGTAAGGAATGACAGATGTGGAAGAGGCAGGGAAACACATGGTTTGGGGAAACACCCAGTCTGCTCATTGCTCCGGTACGCACACAAACGCACCAGCAGCAGTCGTTTGCTGGGGGCAGCAACAGCACAGACGTACTCAGCACAGCTGGACAAGCTGCCCGCACTGTGTTCGCACACACAAAAGCAGCACACCTGCCACCAC
>AODS02000343.1:0-2500 GCA_000331325.2 Crithidia fasciculata | reverse complement strand
GAGCACGCCTCGCACCTGCACACATACAAAGCGCCAAAGCACCCTTTTATTAGCGACTCGCAGCAAAAAGAATGGAAAAAAATAGCAAAGGAAGCCGTGTAACCAGGTGAGAGGATCGCAGTGGTGCACGAGTGCTTTTACACTCCGCTTGACTCAGTGTTGGGAGGTCGTACAAACTCTACAGGGAGCATCGAGGCTCAAAGAAGCCAGTAATCTACTTTTTCCTTCATCTTTTTTTTTTTTTTGAGCGCTCTTATAGCGCCATTTGCTCGCCCTCCAGACGTCCCTGGTCGCATGCACATTTACGCCACTCGGGGGAAAAAAAAGGAGACAGGTACGAACGTTCCATTCTGTTGAGCAATAGTGCCAGTTAAATCTAGTGTGCTGGTGAGCCCTCCGTTCGGCCCCGCTTGCGCGCCTGTACACAGTGCAACAGATCCACTTCCGTCGTCGGCGTCTCTGGCGCACACAGAAACTGCACCAAGTAGTCCATCCGAAGCAGCGGGCAGAGTCGTTGCGCTGCGGCGCACTGCGCGTAACGCTCCAACTCCGCGATGGTGAAGACCGTCTCGTCGGCGAGCACCATCTTAGGCCCCTCTGTCGTTGACTGCACCCGCAGCAGCCCAGCGCCGGCGCCTGCCATCTCCAGCAGCTCGCTGGCCGACACACCGCCCAGTGACACACACCCGCCATTGCGCAGCACCCGCATGAAGCTGTCGGCCCGCGCGGGCGTCGAGCAGCACACCTGCACGTGCCAGCGCGCAAACGGCAGCTCCGCCGCGATCCGCTGCAGACGACACCCCCGCACCAACGACGCTACCGACGAGCGGCACCCCAGCGCATTTGCCACCTCCGCGCTCCACTCGAAGGCGTCCTCCTTGACGAGGGAGCCCGCAGCGGCACACGCGGCCAGGTAGGCTGGGGTGAGGATCCAGTGTCCCGCTGCGAGGCAGCAGAGGAACTGCTCCGTCTTGGACGGCTTTCCGGTAACGAAATGCGTGCACTCCTCGGGCTTGCTGGTGCGCCGGAGGTGAGGGAACTGCGCAGCAAACACCTCCCAGTCGAAGTCGCCGCCGTGGAAGACGTCTTTGGTGATGAGGAAGACAGCAGAGGATACGGTGGAAAGGACGTTGCCGTCTGCCGCGTTGTGACCTGCTCCTGCATGGATCGTCGTCTCCTCTGCATCACACTGTGAGTGCGCTTGTGAGGGCACGGTAGCAACCGGTGTGCCGCCGAGCCCCATTTGGTAAAAGATGACCTGCGACTCATCGCTGGCGCGGCGGCTAGCAATGAAGGACCGCCGCTGCTGCAGCGCGTTCTCCTGGGGCGGGTGTTGGTTCCGAATGTGCTGCCGGAACAGCGAGGCACGTTGGAGTACCACACCTTGCTGCACCAGCGCATCGACCAGCTGAGGTGGGGAGTACAGCGTTGACTCCCCCTCCTGCGCGTTAAGAGCCACACTTACTTGCCCCGGCGACGACAGCGCTGCCAGCGACGGTTGTTGGAGTGGCGGCTGCGGTGGACCTCGCACTGCGGCGCCGAGCGAGGCGAAGGACGGCGCACCGCCCACGACACCGCCGGTGGGGTACGCCTCTAGCTCACCCAGCAAGTTCTCGAAGGTCGGAGAGAACTGCGTGCCCAAGTAGAGGTGCGAGGAGGAGGAGGCAGCGGTGTGGGCTGTGGGCTGCAGAGAGCGCGTAAGGCTCTCCGTCGCAGCTATGGCGGCAGCGCTGACACCACGCTTGTCTGGTGCTGACGACAGTGGCAGTGACGCGAGCGACGCGTGTGGCTGCTCCGCCGGTGAGGGCAGTGGCTGGGAGGTGTGGAGGGCTTGCAGGGCGGAGTGGCGCGCTGCCGTGGCCGAAGGCGACTCCCCACCCGCTTCTTCGTCCTCGTCATCTGCGTTGCTGTCTCGCTGTGCCGCAAAGGAAGTGTGGGAGACAGGTGGAGTGGGCAACGCTGTCGCACAACCACGTCGAGCTCCATCCCCGTCCCCGCTAGTGCGATGCTGCGAGAGCGCCGCCCCGCCCTCGTCCTCCTCTTCCTCCTCCCCCTCCTTCAGGGACAACACAACGGCGCGCGAGGGCGACCGTCCAGAATGTGGGACAGACGACGAAGCTGGTGCTGGTGGTAGTGGTGGTAGTTGGGAGGAGGAGCCGAGAGGCGCAGACGCCATTCCCGTTGCAGATGCTGTAAAGGCGAGGGAGGCTGTGGGACTCGGCTGGGAGAATTGCCGACCCTCCACAGAGGATGCAGAGGGGGCAACGGGAGCAGCAGCAACGACTCGAAAGGGAGGACGGGCAGTAGACGCGTTTCCCTCCCGCGTCGCTGCCGCACGGGCCGTCGCCGCCGCTAGCGCAAAGGCCTCGGGGTGCGGCACCGCCAAGGAGAAGAGATCCGGGTCGAGCCACTGGCCCTGCTGGATGGATCGATACACCCACTCCACCCCCACCAGCCGACACGTCGAGGACGGCGATGATGACCAATGCGGTGCGGTGTT
>AODS02000342.1:0-16699 GCA_000331325.2 Crithidia fasciculata | reverse complement strand
ACCACGGCCGCCCTTACCCGCGTCATTCCTCTTCTGGCCGGCCCCGCCGCGCACCACCGCGCCGTCTTTCCGCCACGACTGCCTTAGGGTCCCCTCATAGAAGAAGTCCTAGTGCGTTGCAGGGTGATTCACCAGCACCTTGTGGATCTTCTCCAGGAAGTACTCCTTCGGTGGTGGGCACTGGCGCGTCGCTGCAAGGAGGCGGCGCAGGCGTGCCGGGAGGTCGCGGCGCATCACCGCTCGCAGCTTGAGGTGGTGGCCAAAGAAAATGGCGGTCATGAAGATGCCGCAGTCATTGCTGTTCCGCTCCTGGCGCGGGCACACACACCCTTTGCAAGGCGAAGCCCCGGCCACACAGAACGAAAAGCGGAGCACAGCTGGCTCCTCCACCACGGGGGGGACGGGTGCGGAGTCGTACGTCGTCAGCACGACGTGCCCTCCCGCGCTGCTGCGTCAGCACGCCGGGCGATCCAATGCTTCATCACGAAGATCGGAAAAAACACCCGTGCCTTGACGGCGCACCATTGTCGACCAGCGTCTTGACGCGCTGGCCGTTCAGGCGCACCATCGTGTCCGACGGAACGATCGGCGGACTCCGGCAGGTTACCGCTGGTACACGGCGTCCGAGCTCGACGTTTGGACGCCTTGCCCTGCGGAAAATCGCCGCCCCCACCACCTCCCTTGCGGAAGGCGCTCGGGACGTCGCTCCCCGCGGCACGTGCTGCCACACCAACGGAACCCGCCTTCACCCGCGACGGCTCCGGCTCCGCCGGGCATCAGTTTTTTTGGCGCAGCCCTCACCGCCGCCAAACACACCTGACCGCCGTCACTACCGCCTTCACCGCCACCACGGTAGTTGCCACGCGGCTGCCAGCTTCCGCTCCCTCGGCATTGTAGCGGTTTGATGCTCTTGGCGGAGCCGCTGCAGGTCGGCCTTCTGGTTGCGCAGGCCGCCATGGGTTGCCGCGTGCCTGTTTTGAGGCCCGTGCGCAGCTCACCAAGGACAGCAGAGCCCACCGCCGCGCTCCTCCTGCCGCAAACTCGTCGACCCGCCGCGACAGGTCACCCAGGAAATGCCCCAGGTCGCTCAGATCAACCCGCCGCGACCTGCTTGCCTTCGCTGTCCGTACACCGGGGGCCGGTAGCCCTCCTCCCAAAGAGCGTCCGGTCCTTCCGGAAGAGGGACCTGCCAGCACCACAAGCCGGGGGACAGCCGCCGCTCACGTGTCCTGCTGCCATGCGTTTCCTCATCGCTTCGCTGAGGATTCTCTTGCTGAGCGCTTGGATGCGCTCCTCGCTCGGGTGCCTCCATACTGGGAACAACGGTACCGCCAGCTCATCCATAACGGGGCCATACCGCTCCCGCTCCATCGGCTCCATATCTTTGAAGACGAGCCAGTTGTGGAGCGGCAGCTGGTCGACCTCGTTCATATTCTGGAGGATGCCAGGCATGATGGCGTGTTCGCGCGCCACATCCTCCGTGAACAAAGTGTACCTCGCGAGAAACACTTCCGTGGGTGAAAGGAGGCCGGCCTCTGCCTCCGAGAAACACTGCGGGCGCCTCGTCTGCAGCGTCTTCGTGGCATCGTCGCCACTGTGAAGGATGCTGGAGATGTTCCCCCGTGCCCAGCAGCGCCGCCTCCTCCAGAGCTCCAGTTCTTCTTCCCGCTGCTGGCAGAAGAACTGCGCAACCCCGACATCCTCCTTGTTCTTCACCGGCACGACAGGCTCGGAGGACACTCCCTCCACCATCCTCTCCAAGCTTTTTTTCGAGAAGCTCGTTCAGCTTCTCCGTGCTGATAACGCCATCAGCGTGGTGCTTCTCAAGCACCGCTCTCACGCGCTTGTAGCGCACGACCTCGGGGCCCACCGGCACCGCAGGAACGGTTGCCACTTCCTTTGACCCCGCAGGGAAAGGATCAACCTCGGCAAAACTTAACATGGCGGATGCTCCGTGAGGAAAAAACAAAACACAAAATGAGCTCAACTGCTGACCCAAAAATCAGCTAGCTGCAGATCTCAAATTCTACGGCTACTGAGTATCGCTTTTGTGCCACGCTGCTGGTGCTACGCAGGCAAGAGGACACGCGGAGACAGAAAGTAGCCACTACACAAGATAGACGCATCCCGTTGTTGAGGGGAGGAAGAAAAAAAGAAAGGAGAAACACAAGCAAGAGAGAGAGAGTGATGACAGCACGAAGCACAGACAACCATGTCAGCACACAGCACGCGCACGCAGCGCAGCGAATGTTGCAGATGGGCACACCCAGTGCACACATTGGCATTGATTCACCTATAGCTGTCACCGCAGCTTCCGCCACGTCACGCCCTTGCACCGCAGCAAGCCCACAGACACCACAAACGTAAAACAGCAAAGTGCCATTCGATGTCCTCGGCCGCCGGCCTCGGAAACGAAACCCTAACCCTAAACCCAACCTAGCATTCCCTCCTAACCCCAGCCAAAAGCCACACTCCACACCGGTTCAACTCGGCCGACGACCAACATTTTAGCACAACCACAACCACGTCCGCCAAACAGCCCCGCACAACCCGAAGGCGGCCAGCCAGAATCAACACCGCTACTCCCACGCGCGGAGAGCCGTTCTTCCCCAACTTCTCCGCGTACGTCTGCAGGTGCTCGTGGAATGTCGCGTCGGCTACCCCTAAAGGCAGCAGCACAGAGGAGCGGCGCCAACAAACACAGCGTCCAAACCCTCCACGGCAACCCCGTTCCTCAAATACATGCATAAAAAGTCAAGCGAGCTTCTCGGTGGTGCGACACACGGCTTGCTCTTCACCTCAAGCACCACCTGCTGAACTGCCCCGTACATCACCTCCCACTGCGAGCTTTTCTCTACAGTACTCGGCGGATCCTGCACAAAGCCGTGCCGCACGAGTGCCTCCAGCATCGCCATGGTGTCTGCAAAGCTGAGACCGTTGTCCCTAAAAACAGAGGGAAGCAAGACACCGTTCGAGCCGACAAGCTGTAGATAGTGATCCTGCTGCAGTGCTCTGAGGAAGGCCGTGGTGGCGTGCACGCTTGACAGAACGCCACCAGGATCCGCATCGCCACCGTCGCCCGCCTCGCGGCGCATGGTGTTCAAGTCGTCCACAAGCTGCTTCTGTGCAGCGATCCACCGGCTAAGGCCGTCGTTGAAGGCCAGCACGTGCGCTCGGACGTCGTCGATGTTGCCGCGCGAGGCGGCCTCCAGTGCGTGGATGGGCTCTGGAATCGAGTACGCGCAAACACCGTTGCGGCATCCGGCAAAAAGCTCGTACACTCTCGGCGCGCACCGCGGGAGGTCCAGCTGGGTGCCTCGCAGTGCAGTGGCCACCACCACGCGCTCACCCGTCGTGCGCAGGAGACACGCGAGCGCCGCCACGTCGTCGATCGCGGCGTTGAGGAAGCGGCCAGTGACGTCTCGTTGCAGGTCTGCCGCCAGTCGAGCACGGCACGCCGCACCCCCTCCCTCCTGAGTGATCGCGTCCCTCTTCGTCGACAGCCACGTCGCAAAGCAGTGCGGCACCACAAAGCTTGCACACAGGTAGGGTCCTTTCTTGTTGTTTCGCAATTGGCGCACGCAGTCCTGCACCGCAGTCTGAAGCTCCTGACGACGCAGCAGCGCTTGAGGGATCTCGCTTGTGATCAGCACCTGCAGACGATGTCTCTTCGACTCCACTGCCTTGTTCTGGTGCCTGAAAAAGCCCTCGCGCGTCATGAGGTCTGCTGTGAAGTCTGCTGCAGTGGCGCTCTGAGCGTCGAGCAGGCAGACAATCTAACTGTTACCGGGATGGTACTGGCGGGCAGCGCGGCGGAGAGCCTGGTGAGTCGCCCGCTCGCGTTGAGCACAGCAAAGCACCACGTGAATTCTGTCTGGCTGCTTGTCGTGCGGCGTCACGTCGAGGCCGCGGCCGCCGAGAAAGGTCATGGAGAACACGTGGCGCACGCCGGCCGACAGCAGCGGCGATGCGTCGCGCAAAAAGCGCCTTCACCTTCCCCATCAGCCGGACAGCCTCCGCCACCGTCATCACGGCGACGAGGACGTCCTGGTCGCGACCGACGGCGCCGCGGATACTGCGTTCGATTCCCTCGTCGTACGCGGCGGCGTTGCTGCACAGCTCATGCGGAAGCTCCTGAAAAAGGTTGAAGAGAAGGCAGGCGGAATGTCCACGGGCTTGAGTTTGCACACTCGATTGTAGATCGCCTGCACAGCATTGCCGCCCGCTGTGCCGGTGACAGGAGTCAGACGACCCTTGAAGTGCACAGAGAAGAGCAGCAGCGGGTTCACCGTCACAGCCGCCTCCGTCTTCCACTCCCATCGCTGCCCCTCCTCCATGCACGTCATCGTGCTGAGGCCGTCCAGCAGTGAAGTCGTGTAGAGCGTCTCGCCGGTTTCGGTGTTGTACGGCACCGACCTGCCCTTCACTGCCACGTAGTCCTCGTTGTTTGCCACGTCCCACACGTCGTGCGCAGACGCCGCATACCGTTCAAAGCGCTCCCGTGAGAGCACAGAATCCTTCGGGTCTCGGCTCAGAATGCCCGCGCGTTGCACCCACGCCTCCTGCGCTGTCTATTCCGCGAGTCGCTGTTAATCGCGGCGGTCATGAGAGCTGGAAAGGTCAGCGCGTCGCGGCGAGCATCCAGCGAGGGGCCTTTAACGCACACTGCCTCCGTCAGGCTCTGCACCATCGACACGTCCGCCTCGCCCTGCATCATCCAATGCGCAAAACCGCGCCACTCTCGGTGTAGTGCCGCTCGTCCGTCGGGTCCAGCAGCATGCGCAGCTCCCGCGCGCGCTAACGTTGCCCTCGGTCGTGTACACCACATGCGCTGCATAGACGATATCGTTCAATTTCGCCTTCTCCGCGTCCTCTGCAACAGCGCGAAGCTGGCTGGCGAAGAGGAGCGTGAAGGCGCCGTTGTTGAGCTCCCCATCGCCTCCACAGCGAGGTCGCAGCTGGAGGTGGTGAAGGCGACCCGATAGCCGCAGTACAGCTTGAAGGCGATCACACAGCCGGTGACTTAGGTCTTGCCCTCGCTTGTGTTGATGTTTTTTGGCCAGCAAAGGGCCCCGCAGCAGCGCCAGCACGGTAAACACCAGTGCACACGTCGTGGAAGGTACCCCTTCGAGTCCCAGCAGCCGAGCAGAATGTCGACAAGCGTGCGCCGTGTGTCGTCCTCGCTGTGAAGAATGCGCGCTTCGGTCTCCTTGACTCGCTGCTTCCCATCGTTGCTGGCAGCTGCCTCTGCATGCGTCTTGTACTCCTTTGCAAAGCGCTCTAGGCACTCCTTCCGCAGCGTGTCCGGCAGCGTAGATGAGGCGCGAATGTCGTCACGCATATACGCGCATGCTGCACGCAACCAGCTCTGCATAAATGTCCACTCTCTCGTTACGCAGAACGGCTTTGACGTCGTCCCAGCTTCTCTCCCACCCGTTCCCGGTGCGGCGGAGCTGCTGCGGATTCAGTCGCTCGATCTCATTCACCACCTGCTGCCGGTTCGTATCCCACGCCGTCCGGTAGGTATGCACGGCCTGCTTGATGAGTTTGTTGCCGCTGAGTGTGTCCTGCAGCTTCCCCAAGGGACCTCGCTGAGGTGTCGGCACTGCTAAGAAGCCGCACAGCACGTTGCACACCGTCGCATCCGTCAGCGAACGAGTGAGCTCCATAAAACGGCCAAAGCTGTTTTCCCCACAGAGTGCAGCAGCTAGTCATACATCTCATGTGCGGGAAAGGCAACTTTCCTTGATGTCCACCAGCGGTCAACGCACTGAAAAAGGCGTCGCCGCTGCAGCACGGTCATCCAGCAGCTCAGCCCGAGACGCGTCAAAGCGGCAGCAACTACAGGCTCGGTGACATCTAACAGTCCCAGTGCGCAGAGAGCGGCGCCGACGTACTCCGGGTAGGCCACCCTGCCCACCGCCACTCCGTCTGCAACCTCCTTTTTGAACGCGTCCGTCACAAGAAGCACCACTCCCACACACGCGTACTGCGTCAATGCCTTGACGAGCTTCTCCGCAAGGCTGGCGAACTCCGCCTTGCCAAAGGCTCTCTTGCCCAGATGCGTGAGGTAGGCGTGGCAGAGCACACGTAGAACACGCTCCATGTCTTTCAGCGCACCAGCACTGCGTGAACGGAGGCATGCAGCACGCCGTCAGACACCACCACTGCCGCAACTTTTTTCATGAGAGAGCGGATGCGTGGCGCGTAGGGGCCGTTGAGCTCCTCTAACAGCCGCGACGCCGCGTGCTTTCGGATGGGAAAGCACAAGCACTCCTGCAGCGCGCGCGGGTCGCAGTAAAAAGGCAGGTGGCCCAGCGGGCTGTGTTCTGCAAGTCTTCAAGGCAGCGCATAAACGGGTGAGGGCCAAGCGTTCCCTGCCGCACACCTCGCGTGAGAGAGTCTCCGTATCGCCCTTCTGTGGATGAGCGGTGAGGAGAGCGTCGTACATGGCGCACAGCCACTTTGTCACCAGCGCGGCCTCGCTGTCTGCATTCATCTGAGACCATCCCACCTCCACCGCGTCCAAGATCAGCAGCACTTTCTCCTGAAGAAAGGACGCCAATGACAGCGTGCACCCCATCTCCGCAGTTGCTCGCAGCCGCACAATGTCTTCGATGTTGTCGCGTAGAAACTCATGCGACTCGCCTAGCAAATTTTGCAAGTGCTGATAGCAGTTCCAGCACGGTGTGCGCCAGTACCACGCAGCACAGTCTTTAATGCCGTCTTTCTGCACAACTGCAGCAACAGCTTCACTAATACCCTACCTTTCGCTCTTCGCCAACGTGCAAAAGCACCTCGCCACGAGGCAGCACTCTTTCAGCGGGCCGCAGAACCTCTGGATTCGCTGCAGAAGAAACCGCATCTTCAGCACGCGGACCACCAGCACGACGAACAGCTGCTGTGAGTCCTGAAAATGCAGATTAAGCAAAATGCTCTGCGCCGTTTCGGAGGCAAAGGCATCATCTTTGCGCAGGAAACTCAGGAGAGACGTGAGCGCCTCGAGAAGCAGCTGCGAGGACGGAGGCCCCGTCGCGTCGGACTCGTCTTGAAGCACACACCCGCCGCACCCTCCAGCAGGTGCGAGAGAAGTTCCATCGGAAGGACGACATCCTTCCACGTGTTCAGAACAAAGAAGCAGCAGCGAAGAGATCACCTTGATAACGTTTCTTGTAGCTGCCCCGATCGCCTCAGCTGTGATGCCTGGCAGATCTTTTACGTCGCACACCATCGCAAAAGACAGCAGCCAGTCGTACACCTTTCTCGGGAGGCCGTGCGCAAACAAGCGCGCGCTCGTATCGCTGGACGCAGAGCTGAGTATCCAGCCGAGGAACTCCTGCCTCGCACGCTCAAAGGCAGCCCAGAGAGACCCACACGTAAATGTGCAAGCGTCAAAAATGAGTAGCCTGCCAAGCTCCAACACGGCGCTCCACTGCCTGCGGAAGTCCGGCGTGTCGCTCCAGGAGAAAAAGAGAACAGACGGGCACTCGGACACCGGCCTCGGACAGCAGCGGGCCGATCTGCGTCGGCGCACAGAACCGCCAACCGCTCTGCGCACAGCCGCAGCTTGCTCAGCGACCAGCCGCGCTCCAACACAAGCATAGCACCAGAGTCTCCAGCACCGGCGGCGATGTCATTGGCCATCTTGGCTATGCAGCGGTAGGTCAGTGCTCGATAAGCGCACTCAGCCATTCGCGGAGGGATGCGAAGGTCGCCACCGCTGGCTGGCAGGCAAACTGTGAGCAGCACTTCAGCGCTGACGCGGTACAGAGCTCCGCCTCGATCTGGAACACACTGCGACTGTAGAAGCGCGATGTGTAGTTCAGCACAAAGGTGTCGAGCCCATAGGTGCCTTGGATTACCATTACGAGCGCTGCAAGCTGTTGCAGATACAGCGCAAAAGGTGAGCCACTACGCCGCACGCTCAGCGCTGTAACGTTGAATGCGTCGATGCCGCAAAGAGACGGGAACATAGTGAGGGTCTTCAAATCGTGGAGAAGCGAGTTTCTCTCGGCGACTACGTCCTCAGAAAAAAAGGCTGTTGTTTAGACCGTTCAGCCTGACCAACGCGGTACAACTACGGATGCAGCGCTTCTAGAGACAAGAAGTCCTTGCAACTCCCAAGACCGTCTGAAGCTGTGGCTCGTTGGACACATTGAGATCGTTGAGCTTCGAGAAGCTGCCGAGTCTGTCAAGATTCTGCAAGTCGCAGCCTCGTGCACGTGGCACCTCCACATTTTGGCGCATTTAAAAGCGCCGAGAGACTCTGCAGCAGCTGGTTGTCGGAGACGTCGAGCTGAGAGACACGCAAACACACCAGAAACTTAAACACATTGAGACTTTTACAACTAAAAACTGTCAGTGATTGCAGGTGCTGTGCACTCGAAAGCACAGCGCCGTTTACCAGTCTCGGTAAAGCTATCCACGAGCACCTCGGGAATGAAAAGCAGCAACACATCGTTGAGGATACTGACAGCTACGCTGTGGCCTTTCCAGCATAAAAGGACTGCCCTCACTGTGCGAATAGCTTCTTCAGAATTGACAATGAGGATAAAAAGCAGATGGAGCTCCAGCACCGCCTATCAAAGGTCAGCGTCTCGATGTGTGCACATGGCGGCAACGAGGCAAGGTACACTCCCAGCGCCTGAGCAAGAGCATCGAGGCCACTTGGGGACAGCGCCAGCACATCGCTGCGTGCGTTGTTGACAATTACCTTCAGCGGTAGAGGGCACACACTCGTCCATCACATCGCGTGCGCGAAGGGCGAGGACGGTGCCGGTCTTCCTTCCGCAGCCTGCAGACGGCAGCATAACCAGCCGGCGTTTGTCGTGGCGAAGATGCCGTCCCTTCAGCTCCGTTGGCGAGTCGGCGTGAGCCTCGCTGTCTCGACTCGCACCTGCAGACTATCAGCACGGAGCATCTGTGTTGCACCCGCGTGTCAGCACATCGTCATGCAGAAAAGACGGCACCTGCACAAAAAACCCGCCTTTTAGGGAAGTTGAAGACACTGTCAGCTCTTCCATGTCGGCTGCGTGCCACAGCCCTCTGAAGGTGCGCAATGCAATCATGAAGTGAAATACGAGTGTCTGACAGTTGTGTGGGCCGGAGTGGTTGCTGATGGAGCTCAATGCTTTACAACGGTGCCCTCGTGCTGTGCAAATAAAGAAGTCTGCAGAGACAAAGAGAGAACGTAAAGGGAGAGGAAAAAAAATTATTAGGCGTCATGGTGCATAATTCCTTTCCTCGCAGCACCGTCGCCAACATGTGGCACAGCATCGGCAACGTCGCCAGCCTGCAACACATTTCGTAGTGCCGCACAACAATTATGTGAACACCACAGTGCTCATACAGCTTCGCAAGGCGATCTCGCTCATTACTTCTAACAGTGCACTTTGTTCTGTGCGCGCATCTCATTAAGTCCTCACGGGAAAACGCCAGAATGGCACGACACCACTGAAGGCTTAAAACTGCTCGATTCCGGTGCAGATGTCCAACGTAATCACAGAACTGGGAAAAAACAAGAGGAAGAGACAAATTGCTTCCTTGTCCAGTAATCAACGGCGTAACAGAGTAGAATTCGAAAAGACATAAACAAAACGAATAAAAAAGGAAAAGGTGATGCAACAAAGCAAATAGAGAAAAAAAAAATACTGAATGTCAGAAGAAAATAAGACGTGAGCGCAGAAGAGTGAGGCGCTGTTTGTTGTTGCAAAAGACGCCCACTTCATTCTTTTTTTGTGTGTGAAGAGCGCGGTGACAAACGACACACACATCGCAGCGCCGCTTCACAAGCACTACAAAAAAAAAACGGATTTATTATCTTGAAATAATAAAGAAGAAAGAAATGTCATCAGGGTTGTTTGACGCCCGTAAAAGTTCGCACCAAAGAAGGCATCTTTCTTCGTAGACGCAGCTCCACTGGGTGTTCGCATGGACGGTGTCATTGCATTAATGGCGCACGTAGTCTCGTGCCCGGTATTTGTGTCATTTTAAAGGAAAAATTAAAGCGTTTTTTTTTTTTCTTATCGTCTCTGGTTCAATGCCGGCGCTACAAATAAACCTTCGCAGAGGAAGGAAGAAAGCGGCGCTGGTCACTCCTGTGTACGAGACGTTCAGGTGCCTCAGGCTGGGACACCTGGCAAGGTCGCGGATGTCGGTCAGAGGACCATTGCCGTTGAGTTTGATCACCGCAAGTCGCGGACAGCTGCCGAGGCCGCTGACGTTGCGTATTTTGCAGCTCCATGCTTCCACCGTCTCGAGGCTCGGTGCGCCGGCGAGCCCGCTGATGTCCTCCAGCCACTCGGAGAAACTGAGCCGAATATACTCAAGCTTTGGACAGCGACCAAGACCATCCAGATGACGCAGCCCCGAGTCAGGCGCGGTAATTACTTGTAGCGACGGTGCGCCAGCAAGACCGGTGAGGTCGCGCAACGTGCCAACTCGTGTTACGTCGATCGCCTCTAACAGCGGACAACTGCTCAGGCCCTCCACCGACTCCAGATTGCTTTCGCTCGCGTTGATGTAGCGCAGAGACGGGGCACCAGCAAGGTCCCGGAGGTCTCTGAGCTCCTTATCGTCCTCCACATGGAGCTCATCGAGAAGCGGACAGCTGTTCAGACCCTCCAAACTGCTCAATACTTCACAGGCGCCGATGCCAAGCATACTCAGAGATGGCGATCCGGCGAGGCCTTTTGTAGTCTCCAGCTCAGGGTTGTCGGACACTTCAAGATTGCTGAGCTTTGGTAAGCTTCCGAGACCGTCAAGACTCTGCAAGTTGCAGGTTGTCGCATGAAGTTTCTCCAGGCTTGGTGCACCAGCGAGAGAGGAAAGACTGCGCAGCTCCTCATTGCCGGAGAGATCGAGGAAGGCGAGGCACGGGCAGCTCACGAGGGCGGATACATCCGATATCCCGCATCTAGTGGCCGTCAGCGACCGTAGGTGTGGCGCACCGGTCAACGCAGCGAAGTTGCCCAGCTGAGCCACGCCGGTCAATGTCACCTCCTCAACGGGCATCTGCGCCACACGGCGCAGTATCTTTGACATGTACGCAGCCGCCTGCACAGCGTCGACTGTGTCGTGGCATTGAATCGTCAGCTTCTTCAGAGTCGAGAAAGATGGCATGGCGCACAGAAAACTACCACACTGTCCGTCACACGGTGGTGCGGCGCTCCGCGCGCAGGCAGGTAACGAGGTCAGCTGGACCACCATCACCTCCACTCTTGCCTCAAGACCGTCAACGAAGCACTCTCGCAGATCACCGCGTGCGTTGTCGACGCTGATATGCAGCGGCAGATGAAACGCGCTTGCCCACCACATCGAGCGTATACGCCGCTGGGGCTCTGGTTTCTCCGCCGTTGCTTGAAGGCAGCCGTGCAGTCGTACAGGCCACGTCCTCACGCTCAGCCGCTCCTCTACCGGAAAAGGCGTTTGCAGTAGCACCTCCGTATTCAGCCGCATCTGTGGGCCGACGGCGCTCAATGTGTGTCGCACGCCCTTCAGCACGTCGCCGTTCATGAACAACATCATCTGTGCACGAGGGTCGTACAGGAGACTTGCAAGAGTGGTGCGAGGGTCGCCGAAGCCATTGTGGTCCAGCACACGCTGGATGGTTTCATTGTACAAACGAAAGGGCATCGCTGCGTCTTTTCTCTCAACTGGTTCGTTTGAGTGTGAAGTGCTTTGGATAATGCGGAGCTTTCACGAAGAAGATTGCAGGTGGATCTGAAGAGGAGTGCTTGTAGGAAAAGAGGAGAGAAAAAGAGAGGAGGTGGAGTGGGGCAGCAGCGTATAAGATGCAATCACACAGGGAGAAGGAGTAAGGAAAGGCGAAGCAACATGGTGCACTGGCACACGCACATTAAGGAGATGGTTTGGGTATTGAGCGCGCTGCCCGTCATGTCAGCTCAGTATCGAGCAATGCTCCTCGTCTCCACTCTCCCAGACTTCCAGCGCTTCCCCTCGACTCGTCTCCAGTTACTTTCATTCATACACTTTCTGTTTCTCACAGAGACGTGCAGAACAGAATCGTAGAGAAGCGACGACAGTCAGCGGTATTAATGCTGCTCTCGTCAGAAGAAGCAAGAAGATGTACGAAAAGCCGGGATCCACTTTCAAGGCAGCACCACAGCGGGGGAACAAAACACCATGAGAAATGTCAGAAATGGCAGCTTTGGCAGTGAGACAATAAAACCCTCCTTTTCGATGAGCAGAAAAAAAAACTAGTGGTAGCAGAGGAGAGGGGAACGTGGAAAAGAGCATGTCACAAAACGAAGGACAACACAACAGGAAAACAACAAAAGGAGACAACGCTGGTGCGCTCCCTAGTAATGATACGATTGGGATTGGGAAGAAAAAAGAGAGAGTGTCGCACCTCCTTTCAAGTGCAAGCTTACAGAAGAGCAGACAAGAGGACAGTGTGAGTACGCACAGCGCACCTTGGCTCCATGCAGGTCAACTGGCTTTCTGCAGATTCCTGTCTTGCTCAAGTAGTCAGTGCGTTTGTGCCAAGGACATCAGCGCGGCACGATCGTCATCGCGACAAAAAGGAAGGAGATAAACTCCTGCATTTCACACAGCGCTGCATCACCACCGCACCTTCATTGAAGAGTTGAGGAAAGCGATACTGACCATCCCTGTTTCACGCAGGTCAAAGAACCTCAAGGTGGTGCGTTCAGCACGTTCACCGAGTCCACCAGAAACTCACCGAAGCGTAGGTTCAGCTCTTCGAGACACGCGGACAAGGCTTGAGGCTGTTAACGTTGCGTATCTCACAGTACCTCGTTACCTCCTCAAGGCTCGCCGGAGTAGCGAGGCCATCGATCTCCTCCACCACTGCGCACACATCAGGTCCAACTTCTTCGAGCGCCTAGAGCTGATCCACGCCCGTCACTTTGCGAACACTTGCACCCCACGCATCACTTCTCCGCAAACTCGATGCATCAGCGACACCGCTTAGCTCCTGCAGGTGCCCTTTCTGTGATCCGTTCGTTTATTCCAACTGCGGTCATGTGATGAGGCCGTCCACGTCCCACCAGCCGCATCCGGCCGCGTCGATGCTGCAAAGTGACAGAAACTTATGGAGCCACTTTAAATGGTAAAGAAGCGGTTTTTTGGAGGCGACTACGCGCTCGGAAAAAAAGCAGGTATGTAGTCCGTTCAGACTGGTCGGCGCGGCACAACTCCGGATGCAGAGCTTCTGAAGACGAGACCTTCTTGCAACTCCCAAGATCGCCTGAAGCTGTGGCTCATCGGACACATTGAGCTCGCTGAGCATCGAGAAGCTGCAAAGTGCGTCAAGATTCTGCAAGGTGCAGCCCCGTGCACAAAGAGACTTCACGCATGGCGCACCTACCAGCATGGCGAGTCCCTGAACTACCGCATCGCGCGGCACATCGAGGTGCACAGAATTCGGGCAGCTCATCAGTGTGGCAATTGCTACAAGATCTCGGCTCCTGGCAGTCAACAATCGCAGACATGAAGCACCAACTAATGCAGAAAATTTGTGCGGTTTCTTTACGCCGCTCATGTGTACCTCAGCGGCGTAAGAATGCGCTACACTGCTTGGGTGCTTCGACACATACGCAGCAGACCGAACTTCATTGAATAGGGTCACGCTGTCAATTTACACTTCCTCTTCCTCGTAGATGCCGGCTGAGCTCAGACAAAGTTGCCGTACTGTTCGATACAGGCAGGTGTGTCCTCCGGCGTACATACGGGCAGCAAAGGCAGTTGCACACTCAGCTCCCTCGCTTGAGTATTGGAATAGCGCACAACAAATGTTAACACTTCACTGCATGCGTTGTTCACTTGAATCTCAAGTGGCATCTGGCAAGCTCCAGTTCACCACCGGAATGTTCGCATAACGCGCTGCACCTCATTGCTTTCTACAAGTTCCTGAAGCCAGCAGCGCAGCCATTTGAGAACAGCAGTGGACACGTGTTCTTTTTTTTTTTGAGGAATAAAAGCTTGTTCAATCCTGACGGAAACGCATCGCACACACACGGGATGTCTGTATTCCGCCACAACTGCGGACAGACAGCCTTCATTGCTTGCAGCACAGTTCGTAAAAGTCTCTTTTTTTTTGTGGTAGATAGCACCTGCAGAGGAGGGCTTCTGTAGTCAAGGCGGGTAAGAACACTGCGGTAATATAGCCACGGGTGTCGCTGCCGGCTGCGTGGTCCACCGCCTACCAAACGCTCGCGATGTGCCTCTGAAGAGGCATTCTCGTGACGATAACGTCTTCAGCAAAAAGAACATCACATGTGCGGTGGCATATAGCGTGGCTGGTGTTGACGGCTACTATCAAAGTAGACGCGCACTTCAAAGGAAACAAAAGCGGCTGCAGAAGTTCACCGACAGCAAGTTGTCACCTTTTACCTTTGAGACGCACACGGGTGAGACTGCAGTAAAGAAGCTGCACTGAACACACTTCGACTTTAGGAAGAACAAGAACACGTGCTTGAAGTGCAGCGCACCACAGACGCACTAAATTGAACGTGACAAATGCCGCACCTGCAATGTTTCTTCAGGCTCATGGAAGGCTACCCCTCACCTTTCCTGGCCTCCGGAGTGTCAGAGATATGGGTGAGGCTGGTAAAGCTGTCCAGATGTGCCCGCACACGAAAGAGCACCGGACTCTTTAGTGCCAAAAGCTCGCAAAACTTCGGTACTCAGCCTACATTGTGCCGAACACATTTTATTTTTGACCAGCAACACCGCGGCGGTGTCACCGTCAGCTGCAGACGCCTCACACTAGCCTGGAACACACACACACTCACGCGCAGCTCAATGTTTGCCTTCACGGTGCATGTGGCACGACAGCATGCAGGTGTTCTGCACGCCGTTCAGCCTCTCACGTCAGCTGCTGCACTCTGTTCTGGTACACAACCCGCTTTTTCACATATCATCGCATCCCAAATAAACGCCAGGCGAGTCCTCTGAGCAAGGCAAGACAACACACCGTGCGCTTGTCAAGCATGTGTGTTCGTGCATTGGCTTGCAGCTCATCACGTAGCAGCGGCTGCTGTCCTCCAGCCTCGTCGCTTATCGCTGAGAGGCTGCCCGAGTGATGTTGCCGCATGTGTCGCGATGCGGCATTTCGAGGTTTTCGAGGATCCACAGCAGCCCCTCCTCCTCACGCTTCACTGCTTGCCAGCACAGGTGCTTCCAGTCAGCAGTCGCCGACACACCCAGCGGCGCAGTCGCTGTCGTTGAGCTGCACAGGAACCACAAAAACTTCGCGACGTCACTCCATGCCACTCTACTGGACGCAGGTAACGCACAGCTGCACGCCCGTCATATAAGAAGAAAAAAAGAAAGCGCTCAAGGCCGTTAGAGCAACGCGTGCCACACCCGTAGCAACGCCACCCTCAGTGGAGTTGGCGGAGCGTTTGTGGGGCTGAAGAGATACCTAGCGATGGCTTCATTCAAGTTCTTGGCAATAGAAGCGCACAGAGTCGCCATACGCGCGCCGCAGTCTGCCTCGGAGGTGCAGTTCAGCGTATATAACAGAGCGAACTGCTGGCTCACAACGAGCGAGCCAGTGAGATGAGCGAAGCACGCCATGCAGTCGCCAACTGAGTTGATGTGATCTGCGCTGCAGATTGCTTTACATTTCAGCTTCCGCTTGCCTGCGCGAAGTCGCCGTGCCGCTGCAAGTACAGTGTTTTGTACACCCAGCAGATGCACCTGCCTCTGATAAGCACTCTTCTTGAACAGCATTTTTAACAGTATAACCAACAGATTTGTCTCGGCAAAAACACCCTACTCTGAGAAGCCTTTTTTCTCTTACGCTTCCTATTGTGATGCTCCTCGGTGAGCTTGGCTGAGGCTTCGATGCAGCTCACGTTGCCACTACAGGAACAACGGCACAGCTTCGTGCCATCCTACGCTGCCCGGTGAACTACCGTGAGGTATTGGACAAATGACACGGTTCTTTTCAGTCATTGTTTTGTTGCTGATTATGATTCAGTTAGAGCACATCAAGTCGTTTGTTTTACTTGTTGATCGTTAAAGAGTCAGTGAGAGGGAGTAGGATACAAGAGAGAGATTCCAGCATACTGCTGACCTTCTTACATGGTTGATGGCTGAGATATACAGAGGGAGGGGGACGACGTCCGCTTGGCGGCTTGCATTGGCCACTATCTCGTATTTCTTGCAGCAAAGCCGCTCAGCTTTTCCGCAACGGAACGATGGTGGAAGCTGGCGATGCATATAGTCTGTCTTAGTTTGAGTTTTTTTATTATTCCTCTTTAGGACTTTAAGCACTGAGAACACGAAATCTAATGAAAAAAAAAGCAGAAAAGGTTGAACCAAAAGGAGCCCTCTCATCCCCGTTGACAACAGAGAGAGAGAGGGGAAAAAGAGAGTTCAACGAGGGCAAAACAACATAAAGCAGTACTGGTGTTTTTTTTAGATTTAGTGAACCAGGAGTAATAAAGTTAAAAATAGGCGGGCTGAGGCGCAATTAAAGGAAACAAACATAGTAGCGGAAACAGAAAGCGGAAACAAAGACTGAGAAAACCGAGAGGTTCGTCCAAACAAGAAAGAAGAAACACTTATACTTTTGTTAGCCTTTTCGGGAAAGTGATTAACATCACCACTTTTCTTTTTTTGTTGTTTTTGTTGGGTAAAAAGTGCACAAAGGCAAGTCTGTTGCTGCTTGACGTCACTCTTTTCATTTGTGTGTATGTGCGTGCTC
>AODS02000341.1:0-15340 GCA_000331325.2 Crithidia fasciculata | reverse complement strand
GCGTTGCCGCTCTTGTCACACGTGCCAGCGCGATTCGTCTCGTAGCCGTTCTCGCACGTCAAACACCTCGCGTTGTTGGAGGGCAAGCAGCGGGAGCAGCGCTCGACAAGGCAGCTCTGCTGGCACGTACCGCCAATCATGCTGTAGCCGTCGCGGCACCCGCTGCAGGTGTCCAAAGACGCACTACACGTTTCGCAGTTGCTCGCCCGACACGCAACGCACGTCTTTGTCGTTGACAGCGCGTAGCCACTGGCGCATTCCTGACAAACTCCCGTCGCGGTGCACTGCGCACAGTTCACTGGACACCCCACTGGTCTCTGGTAGCACACGCCGCCACTCAGCGTGTAGCCCTCGCGGCACACCGTGCAGCTGCCAGCTGCGGCAGAGGTGCAAGATGCGCAGCCAGCGGCGCAGGTATCTGGGTACAGCTGCAGCGCAGCGTCACGGACGTAGGTGCAGAGGTTCATGTAGCGCTGCTCCTCCGCCTGGGCGGTGCAGACGCAGCTGCAGCTGGCGTCCAACGTGGCCGGCAGCACACACGCAGCGGCGCACTCGCTGACGGCGATGGGCACGGCGCTACTCAGCGCAGCACCTGCGTTTTGCGAGAGTGTCAACAGCTTGTATGAGGCACCGGCGTCCAGCGAGGCGCCGAGGCTGTTGGCCGTGACGTAGCGCAGCACCGCCGAGGAGCGCTGCTCCGTGGTGACGGTGCCGGCGCGGAAGACACTGCACAACGGCAGCGTCACGTTCTCGACGAGCAGAAGGCTGTTCGCGAAAAGAACCACACCATTAGTTGACGTGGCCAGATCAATCAGTGCGGTCCCCGTTGGCACGTCGGTGATGATGGACCGCGATACCCGCAGCAGGCTCCCGGACCGCGCCACCAGCATCGCCTCTTGCGTGTGCAGGAGACCGTTCGCACACCCGCTGCAGTTTGTGTAGTCGATGGCGATCAGCGAGTGCATGTCCACTACAAGACCGTTGCCGCTGCGCACCCCCGGCAGCGCGACGACAGCAGAGGCCGACGTGGCGGCCGAATTCAGCACAAAGAGCGCACTGGTTGTGGTGAGGAGAGGTGGGGTGTGCACCAGCACTTGCGTGTTCATCACCGTCTCCACCGCAGGCCACTGAACGTTGCAGTTTCGCAGCGTTATGACGATGCGGACGAAGGAGAACGCAGAGGCGTCGAGGAGGGGCGTGTTTGCCGCAACTGTGCCGTGGATGCGCGAGAGAGTCACCGAGCTGCCCTGTGGGAAGTAGCGGTTGATCACAAAGTAGCCGTTTGACACGGAGATGTTGTCCACCAAGACGCTCGCCGTGGCGACGCGGCCGGTTTCGGTGAAGACGGTCGACCTGCCCTGCATGGTGTAGGCTCCGTTGGTGAGGTCGGAGTGCTGGGTGATCTGCGCCGTGACCCCGTTGACACTCGTCCAGTCCGACATGTCGAAGAAGGTGTTGGCCAGCTCGGTGAACTGTATCAGCTCCCCATAGTCCGCGGCGTGGGCAGGGAAGGCAAGGAGCAGAAGGAGGGCGAGAAGGCAGCACATCGCTGCTGGCACCGTGCGGAGACGGAGGGTGCAGGTACACATTTTCCTCCTCAAATCCGCGTCAAGCGGAACGGAACAGCGAAAGAAAGAGAAATACTGAGGGGTGTTGTCAAGTACCGTTGAGTACACTGAAGAGAACCCAGAAATTCTTAAACTTAGAAGAGGTGGGAAAAAAATCAAAGCTGCGACGAGAGACGATCTTCGGGCAGTAAGAAGAATGGGTGTGAGCTAGGACGCCGCTGAGGAAGAAGTAAGAGCAAGATGGAGGAGAAGCTGTGAAGAGTAACACGAACCACAGGAGAGTAATACCGTCAAATTGCTAGTTTCGCAGACTCGAACAACAGAGAGAAAGAAAAAAAAGAGAGCAAGGCGATACACAACTAAGCCTGAGATGCTTCTCTTTTCCCCTTTCATGATGCGCATCACGACACCGGCAACTTGCGGAGAGCAACCGACGCCTTGTCCTGGAAAAAATAGTACATGGAAAAAAAACGAAGTGGGTGGTTGCGTGGGTGTGTTTCTCTGTGTGTGTGCATGAACACACACGCAGACGCAGCTAAACTGAAACGTTGTTGAATAGAGCGGCACAAGACAGGCATCCATGTTTCTTTACGAGTCATGGGGGAAAAAAAAAGACAAGATTGAATGAGGCGATGATCGAACCTCCCCAGCGCACATTCTCATCGACCGGCAAAAAATCAGCCGTCAGGAACGTCACTGCATGGCGGTCGCTGTTGGCTCGCTTGAAGGGGGCAGCATGCAAATGCCACCAGGGTACTCGCCGTGCGTCATCATCTCATCCATCACCTGTGCCGTCATGCACCGTGTGCAAAACAGTGCACAGAGGCAGTCGCCGAGGAAGCAGCCGTCGATGCCGTAGCGTGCACGCGCCATGGCACGATTCACACACGCCACGGCAGGAGAACACATGAAACAGGTGCAGGGGTCCAGCACACACATGAGACAACACACAGGCCACAGCACAGTTGGCCGGTGATAGTTCAGCATGTTGCACTGCCGTGCGAGCTGACAGTGGAGGCAGCAACACCCCTCGCGGCACGTAGCGGCGGAGCAGCAGAAAGGACACTCACGCGTCCACGGAAGGAGCGTTGGTGTGCCGTAGCGAGTGTTGTGGAGGACCGTGTGATGGCCGTAGGACATGTAGGCTTGGTAACTCGGCTCCGTGGGCGGAGGCGGGGGCGAAGAGGCGAGAGGGTTCAGCACCGCAAAGGAGGGACCGCTGCTGCTGGTCGCCCCCAGCGCCTCGTTGTTCGCGGAGGCCGTGTGCCTCTTCACGTTGTCGCCTCCGTCTTGGCAGCGAAGAGCATCTTGCGCTGACGAAGTAGCGGTTGCGGTGTCTGTGGAGCTCAGCGACGCAGCACGTCTTCTTTCTCTGTCCCTCTCACACTCTTCTGCGGTTGGCGCGACTGTGCAGGCGGCTGAAGCGCATTCCGTCTCCGGTGACGGAGTACCAGACCACAAGTGCTGTGCTTGCATCACGAGAAGCTCACGATACGGCGACCGTCCCTTCCCAATGTCGGCGTGCGGGGGGAGAAGGTTGTAAACGAAGTTGCTCGCCAGCTCCTGCAGCTTGCGCTTGCACGGCATGCGACCGAACTTTGCCACGGCCTCAACGGCATTGTTGCCGTTGCGGGCACCGCCGTCGCTGCGGCAGAGGAACACACGCAGTGTGGCGTAAGGGATGATGTTCGATGCTGTGCTTCCTAGTGACTCGGCTGCCGTCTCAACAAGAGGTTGAGGTGGTGGCTCTTGAACAGCAGGGGCTGATGGGCTATGCTCGAGTGAGACTCTAGCTGCAACAGCGACGTCTTGCTCCGTTTCACACACTACCCTCTGCTTTTCCACGATCACCGGCGTTGGCGCCGTGTCTGAAGGCGACGCCCCAACACGCAACTCCACAACCTCCACCTCCGCAGTGGCAGCGGCAGCATTCACCCCCGTCGTCGCCACCCGCGCCGTCGCCCACGCCCGCGTCTTCGCCGCCGCCCTCTCCGCCACCGCATTCGCACCAGGAACAAAGTCCGAGAGAGTGGGCACGAAGTTCTGCGTGACGTAGAGCTGCAGCTGCTGCGTGCGGTGCGTCGCCGCTTCGGTGGCCGCGGTGCGCGCGTAGCCGCTGGAGGCGCGCAGAGGGGCATCGGTGGGAAGAGACGAGAGCGATGCGGTGGAAACTGCCGCGCGAGACTGCGCGACGGTCGCGGCGCCTTTGCGGGCGGCAGCCACGGCAAGAGAGCCGCCAGGCACCTGCGCCGCCGCCATCTCAGTGGCTCCTGCCGCCGCCCGCGACGCCGCCGCACGCGCCGCCGCACCGCCGTAGGCCATCCAGTTCGCGGGGCCGCTGTCCAACACCTCTTCCTCCGCCGCAGCCACCAGCAAAGGAGGGACACAATCAGTTACAGCTGTTGATGTCAGTACAGCGCAGGCTGTGACTTCGTCGCTGCTGCCCTGCACGGTGTCCCTGCTGACGGTGTGCGGCGCAACGGGTCCCATGGCGGCGCTCGCACAGACGCACCGACTGCGCCGTGATTCTGTGTCGTGTGGCCAGCGCATCGCCACGGCACGGAAGTCTCACGGAAGCGCTTCGTTCAACGCGTGCGAGAGCGGCGGCGCCAGCGTCCTCCTCCAGTCCACGCATTCGAGAACACCTCACGTTGGCCCATGACGTGGTCAGCTGCGGGGCTGCAGAGGCATACGTGGGGAAGAGCCACAATGCGCACCTCCGCATTTTCTGCGAGGTCGGCGGAGCTTTCCTCGCCCTCTGCATTGTTCCACAGGTACGCCTCGGCGTCGCGCAGTACGTCACCGTCACTGCTACATGATACGTGACTATTAGGAGCGCTGTCGTCGTTTCCCCCTGCGGGCGTCGCCACAAAATGATAGCGCGCGTTGTGCTCGTCTTCTCCCCAGCACCACTGTGAGAGTGCATGGCGGACCACACACAAAAGAGGGAAGAAAAAATAATAGCGGAATTGACTAAAGGTACATAGAGTCCATTTTTTTAGCAGACAAAAAAGAAATATTATAAGACAACGCACAATTTGTTGCCAGTTCCAGAAAAAAAAAGGTTCCAGAAAGAGAAGGAAAAGTGAGAAGCGAGGTCAAGTGATACGTGGAGTCCACTCTCACCAAACAACAAAAAAAGGGGAATAAAGCAAAGATTGGAGAAAAAAAAAATATATATTTGCTAAACGGGATCGGAATTGAGGCACCAGTGACGCTGCACGCGAAGCGCAGTAAGAGAGGATGCGTTGCCCGTCTGCTGGTGAAAACTCAATGGTCAAATGCAAGGTAAAGTGGAGAGGGGGACAGTGAAAGGGGAGATAGAGAGTGGTGTATCTGTGTATGTGTGAGCGCGAGTTTAGGAAAGAGGTGATAGGAGGCCGGGAGAACATTAAAAAACAAAAAAAGGCACCCGCGGGTGGCTCAACTTGTCCGGAGGTTGCTTTCTCACGTCAAGCAGAGACCGCGCGTATTCTACATGTGCGGTGCGATGTAATGCTCAGCCTTTCCCACGCGCTTTCTCTCCGTGCTGCATCCCGTGCGCACTGCACGAGAGAGAGGGAGCACAGAGGACGAAGGCTCCCATGTACTTTTCTTTCCTTCAATAGTAAGTCAGCAACAGGAAAAAAAAAGAAGCGGCATTTTGCTCTATAAAGCTGTTTGCTCATCGATAAAAACAACAACAACAAAATTGGAAAACGACATTGCGGGTCAAAGGTTCTGCGCAGTGCTACGCGTACAACTCAGCACAGTATTTCTTCCTCTCGTTTACCCCATTTTTTTTTTCTCTTCCTCCTCTACTTTACATGAATTCAAACACCTTTGCCTTACCGTCGTCTCCCAGCGGCAACTAGCATCGCCGCAGAGGCAAAGATTTCCCGCACAGCAAGCAGCGTTGGCGTCAAGCTCGTAGAGCAGCTCCCCTGTCTCCAGCTTGTGCACCATGAGGCGGCCATCGCCCGTCCCGGTCAGCAACAGATCCCCAAAAGATTGTCATCGAGTAGATGAAGTCGCCGTGATCTCGCAGCACGTACAGCTTTGGCAAAGCTGCTTCTTGCGTCCCGCACGACGATGCGCTTGTCCCGCGCCGCAGGTGACCAGCAGCGGGGCCGCCACGGCAGAGGGGCACGGTGAGCGGAGGAAGGTCACCATCCCCACCGGGGTGCAGCTTCTGACTGAAACACCGGTGGGGTCTTGGGCGGGGCACGGGCATCGAGCACCGTCACGACGCCGGCCCTGGTCACCAAACGCCACGAGATGCCCCACCGCAGGGTGGACGAGGTGGCCGAGAGAGCCGATCTGGCCCCCGCTCCGACGACGCCGTCACGCGGCACTGCGCCGTCTCCGCGTCCCACAGCTTCACCGTGCCCTGGCGGGTCCTCCAGAGAGCACCGTGTCTCGCACCAGCTGAACTGTGTCACGGGACCCTTGTGGCCGGCGAGGGCAGCCCCACCTGCCGACCGCCACTGCCCGCTCAGCTCCCCACAGCCGGATTGTGCGGTCGTAGCTCGCACTCATGGCAAGGGCCCGGCCGCCGCTCTCGCTGACGTCGACCTGGCTGATGCTGCCGGTGTGTCCGAGCAGATCAACGCAGCGTGCGGGGCCACCACGTGTGACGTCACTCCACAGGCACAGCTTTGAGTCCATGCCCGCCAGAGAGCACACGGCGATCGGAAAAGGAAGCGACACGACGTCACCCCACTCGGTGTGGCCGCAGGTTTTTGTGTAGAGCGTCTTCACCTCTCGCATGGAGGCGAGGTCGAACACCTTCAAGCCGTGATCAGCCGAGCCCACGACACACAGCGGTGAGGCGCCATCGACCCGCCAGCCATCCCGGCAGGCGGCAGAAGGACGTCCATGCAGAGCAGATTGCTGCCACTCGCGTCGAAGGTGGTGACCAGCCGGGTTTGACCGGTCCCATCGTACCACGCTGTAGTCCCACCGGAGAGACGCCACGGCGGGTTCCTGCGGCCCGGTGGTCTTCCTGTACACGTTTCGCACCAGATGCAGGAGGGGTTGCCGTCGTTGGCGTGTCGTGGCTGCGGTGCCGTCGACGAAGCACCACCGAAGTAGTCGTCCGCGAGGGCGTCTAAATCGTCCTGCACGGCACTCCGCACAGCCGTCGGCGCAGGCCGCCGCGATGGCATCCCCACCGCTGCCACCGGCGTTGGTGGCTCGGGAGGTGGACAGGCTGCGAGTCGGCCCACCGGCCCCGCGGCTCATGCGAGAGCTTCCGTGGTTGCCGGCGTGCGCAGAGTCGATCGCGCAGCGGCACTGGCGCTACTGCTGGTGGTAGTGGAGCTGGCGGCAGGGGTGCGCGACGCCCCCTGTGCCGCGAGTGTTCGTGGGACGCATGGAGAGTGCAGTATGGGTGAGAACAAATCACGGAGCCTGTACAAGAGAAGCGAGGTAAAACAACAACAGAAAAAAAAATACGGGAGGGAGAGCGGATATGAGGGGTAAAAAGCAGTGACAGTGCCGGCTTTGGGGTGCTTCTTCTTGTTGTTGTTCTGCATCTTTCCGCTAACGTTGTGTCCAGCGATCAGTGAAGGTGGGGGAAAGAGAAACCGTCACAGAGCCAACGGCTTTTTTTTTTGTAGTACCAGAATACACCGGTGGTGTGGTGCGGTGCGTCACTAAAACCAATGACGGTGTGAGCCAGAGACGAAGGCACCAAACCCATCAAACAATAAGCACAAACACACACGCGCACGAAGGTACCACGCCAATGACAAAGTGACAGGCCGTGTTGCACTTGACAACGCCAGCGCGATCTGGACTTTATCTTTTTCGCAACGCCCCAGGAAAGACACAGCGACCGCACCTCATACGATCAGCTTTTACAATTTAATGCGTGAATTCGAAGCTATAATTTCGGTTGAATCGATAATAGAAGAGAAAAAGGAAGAAAGAAACAAGCATGGCGAAGTCAAAAATCAAGGAACTGCGAAAAGGGGAAAAGAAGATGAATGAAACCTTGCACTTTGTTAAATTAGTGAAAAGCATGATGAAAGGGAAGGCAACAACAACAACAACAAAGAAAGCCGATGCAACATGAATGCACCACCAAAGCAACAAAACAAAAAGCATCGTAGTAAAAAAAAAAAAAACATGAAAGGAAGAAAAAGAAAGCAGTATATATCTTTCCGAGGCACATGAGCAAAGAAGACTTTACCACAGAAAAAAAAAAACACCAATTACTCAGATCTTTAAAATTCCGCAGAGGTGTCTTGAATGCTGCTTTTGTGAGCCCACGGAAAAAAAAAAAAGATGACACTTTCTGCTATCTTGTCTAACGTCCTCAAATCATGTAGGGATCTGCCGGCACGACTGGGCTCACGCCACACATGCTCATTCCAGGGCACGCACCGACGGAGGTCATCTCAAGGAACTGCTGCTGGATGGCGCACGGCGCACAGAGCCACGAGATGCAGCAGTCCTCTACGACGTTGCCCTCGATGCCGTAGCGACGGCGGATGTCGGAGCGGAGAACGTACTGCAGCGCAAAGCCAGCGGGAACGCCCATCGCATCCAGCAGCATCACTGAGAGACACACCGGGACATGGAGCTCCGGCTGCAGGTTGTACAGCATGTTGTACTGGCGGCTCAACTGGCAGGGTGTGCAGCAGAGGCACTCCAAGAACGAGTTCATTTCGGTGCAAAGTGTGCACATACCGTAGTGCCACGGCCGCTGCGCGTTGCCAACGGGGTGGATGGCAATCTCAACCGGCGCAGCCTCCTGCACGTCGCGCTGCGAAACCTTCTTGTATGCTGCATCAGAAGGCACGGACATTTTTCCTGTTCTCGTGTTAAATGAAGCAAGTTAGAAATCTTTTTTTGAACGGAGGAGATAGGGAGCGAAAGGCCAAAAAGAACTTCTAAACGTAAAGCTTGTGAGGTGTGTAGAAAAACGCAATGGCGAGAGAAAGAAAAGTAGATCAAGCAAGTGCGGACGTAAATAGAAGGGGTAATAAAAGCAATGCACTCCAGCTCGGTAGAGGCAACACTCTCGCATAACAGTTGAAATTGAAGAGAACGTTGTGCGATAGCCAACAGCACGGCACTTCAGATGACAACAAGATCGCAGCACCGTAACACATGATAACTGTGTACGAGACGCAACATTTCGAGGTACAATTGCGTGTCTCTAGAACGAGAAACACACATCACGCAAACAACAACAAGCAGCATCACCTGGACACACGCAGGCATCTGTGGCTGCCTGCCTCTCCCACCACAGGCCGTGCGCGGCAGCTGGACCACTGGACCACTGGAGCTCGTGGCTCGATTAGTTCAATTAGCTCGATTTATGCAGAGAGAGGGCGGCTACGCCCGGTCGACACGGAAGAAGAGAAGCTACGGACGGGCAACCAGGCAGGCGCTACAATCAAGGGGTAGAAGGCTACCAAAGCGAAGAAAAAGGAAGAGGAAGGGAGGGCGAGCACTGCGACCACGAATGGAGCGCGAGGCTGGGGCGGTGGTGGTGGTGTTTAGAGTGGCCAGCGAAGTGGGGAGTGGACGTGCGCTCACCACACCGGCTGCCCTCGGCTTCTGCCCGGGAAGGTCTCCCACGACCCTGGAGGTGCCGCTGCTCGTCACCGGCAGCCGTCGCACGCGGGGGCGAGGAGAGCAGACGCGGGCAGTTCGCTAGGCGCTCGCCACGGGTAAATGAGGAAAGAGAGATAACAAAAAGAAAAACAAATCACTGATAAAAAGAGAAAAACAGAGAAAAAGAGCCAGCACACCCAAGAGTGTGTGTGGAGAGAGAGAGAGAGAGTGCACCACCGCCGGCAAGGTGACACGAACGGCTTCGCTGAGAGCCGCAATTCCGTTGCAGGCGGTGTGCCCCTCCGTTAGCACAGAGAGAAAACAAGGAAGAGAGACGACACACAATACGTTACATGGATACGCCGGAGTGCGCGACTGGCAGCGAGGACCGGGGAGCGGCGGGAGCGGCAACGCATAGTAAAGGCTCCGGCAGCTCCCGGCCCTGCTCGCCTCGCGGGCCCACTCGGGTTCTGCGTCCATTGACACCTCTTCACGTGGCCTAGCCATTTTGCGAGTGAGCGGTGTTTCGTTTCTGTGACGTTAAAGAATTAAAAAAGGCGTTTTCGTTTTAGTTTTTTGAGGTTAGTGTTGTGGAGTGCTGACAAGACTGCACCGACGAGGAGGCGCGCTACTGGGCCGCCGACAGCCTGTTGGCCTCGTCAATGATGGCGTCCAAATCGTCATAGTTAAATGAACCGTCACCAATTTGTACTTTCGTGCGCAAAAGCATGGTGCATTCGATCTTTTCAAACAGCTCCCAAAAATGAGGATTCATTCGCGGATCCGGAGAAGTCGCGGCGCAGCTTCTTGGACAGGCACGCGGTGGGAGGGTAGAGGCAGACGTCGCCGATGGTGGAGTTCTTGTCGAAGTGGCGCGGCGGCGGGGGGGACAGCGGGGCGACACCTTGACGTGCGCCGAGCCGCGCAGGTCGCGCGACGACGACCCGAACAGCAGCTCGAAGTCGCCCTCCTCCACCACCCAGTCCTTGCGCGCCACGTCGTAGTACGCGAAGGCGCGGCGGTCCAGCGCGAAGCTCACCGTCTTCGACTCGCCAGGCGCGGAGGTGCACCTTCTCCGAAGCCCTTCAGCTCCTTCTCCGGGCGGTCCACGCTGCTCTTCACGTCGCGCACGTAACAGCTGCACCACCTCGGCGCCGGCCAAGCTTGCCGGTGTTGGTCACCGTCACCTCCGCGCGCACGTCCTCGCTGTCCACGTAGGCCGCCTTTCGCCACGCGCGGCGCGCTGTACTCGAAGGTGGTGTAGCTCAGCCCGTGGCCGAAGGGGAAACAGCACCGGCATCTCCACCGTGTCGTAGTAGCGGTAGCCGACGTAGATGCGCTCGCAGTACGTGACGTCGTAGGGGGCGGCGAAGTTGAGGTAAGCAGGGGGTGTGCTTCGCCGACAGCGGGAAGGTCTCCGACAGCTTGCCGCTCGGGTTCACCCTTGCCCAGCCAGCACGTCCGCCACGGCGGAGGCTGCCGGCCTGGCCGGCAGGTACGCCTCGACGATCGCCTGCACCTTGTCCGCCCACGGCATCTCCACAGCGCGACGCGTTGGTCAGCACCACCACCGTGGTGCTTGTTCGCCGCCGCCACCGCCTCGACCAGCGCGTTGTGGTGCTCCGGCAGGCGCATGTGCGCGCGTCGAAGCCCTCGGACTCGTCCTCGTCGGACCGCCCGACGAACACGACAGCCACGTCGCAGCCGCGGCGGCCGCCACCGCCTCCGCGTGCAGCGCATCGTCGCCCCGCCGCCACGACGACGCCGGTAGCCGGCGGCGTACTGCAGCGCCGGCGCGTGCTTCCGCAGCTCCGCCATGCGCCCGACGCCGTCTTGGTCGGGTTCACGAAGGAGCTGCCGCCGGCCCTGGGTAGCGCGGCTTCTCCGCGAACTCGCCGATCACCGCGATCCTCTGCTGCGCCGCCTGCAGCGGCAGCGCTGCGTGCTCGTTCTTCAGCAGCACGATGCCCTCCGCCGCGGCCCTCGCGCCGCGGATGTCGTGGTGTGCCTCGACGTCCCACTTTGCGCGGGGTGGCGCCAGCGCGGCGGTGCAGCGGTTGACGTGCTCCAGCACTGCGGCCGCGCGCACGCGTCGAGCGCCTTCAGGGTCAGCTTGCCTGCGGCGGCCAGCTTCTCAGCTGCGGCGTCGGTCGCGCCGTAACGTGCTGGGCATCTCCAGGTCCATGCCGGCGCTGATCGCGTTCGCGCGGTCGTCCACGGCGCCCCAGTCGGACACGACGATGCCCTGGGAAGCGAACTCGCCGCGCAGCACGTCCGTCAGCAGGTGGCGGCTCGACACAACGTACTCGTTATTTAAGCGGTTGTAGCAGGCCATCACACTCCACGGCTGCGCCGCCTTCACGATGCTCTCGAAGGCGGCGAGGTAGATCTCGCGCAGGGTGCGCTCGTCCACCACCGAGTTCATGCTGAAGCGGTTGGTCTCCTGGTTGTTGGCGCAGTAGTGCTTCAGCGACGTGCCCACGCCCTGGCTCTGCACGCCCTTCACGTAGGCCGCGGCAAGCTGGCCGGCCGCGTACGGGTCCTCGGAGTAGTACTCGAAGTTGCGCCCGCACAGCGGCGACCGCTTGATGTTGTTGCCCGGCGCCAGCAGCATCGACACGTTCTCCGCGCGGCACTCCTTGCCGATCGCAGCCGCCACCTTCTCCACCACCGCGCGGTTCCACGTCGACGCAAGCACCACCGCGGTGGGGAAGCACGTCGCGGGCACGCTGCCGGAGTCCACCTGGTCCACGTCCAGGCTCTTGCGCAGCCCGGTGGGGCCGTCGCACATCATCGTCGACGGCACGCCCAGGCGCGGGATGTCGCGCGTGCACCAGTAGTCCTTGCCGCCCACGAGGCTGATCTTCTCCTCCAGGGTCAGCTCCGACATGACCTTGTCGACGTCGATGGGCGTGTGCGACATGGCTGCGGTGTGCGGTGTCTCTCGTGTGCTGTGTGCGTTTTGTGGGGTTGCGCCGGGAATGGGAGGGCGAGGGGGTGTGGGGGTACGGGGTGAGGTAGTTAAAGCGTTAATGACAGACTTGCAGCGTGCGGGCGTGCGTGCGTGCGAGGGGAGGGGGGAAGAAGAGAAAGGAGGGTAGGGAAGGCGAGGGCGGGGTGGGCGTCAGCAGGGACGGTGGTGGTGGCGGTTGTCGGCGCCGACGCTTGCGGCAGTGCCACCGCAGCAGCAGCAGCAGCACTGCCCGCGAGGGGAAGCGGGGAGGGTCCTGGACACACGCAGGCATCTGTGGCTGCCTGCCTCTCCCCACAGGCCGTGCGCGGCAGCTGGACCACTGGACCACTGGAGCCTGTGGCTCGGATTAGTTCAATTAGCTCGATTTATGCAGAGAAAGGGCGGCTACGCCTGGTCG
Source organism: Crithidia fasciculata (assembly GCA_000331325.2). Taxonomy (NCBI): domain Eukaryota; phylum Euglenozoa; class Kinetoplastea; order Trypanosomatida; family Trypanosomatidae; genus Crithidia; species Crithidia fasciculata. Next base: position 2,853 of record AODS02000341.1, on the reverse strand, counting down.
ACACGAAAGAAGAGAAGCTACGGACGGGCAACCAGGCAGGCGCTACAATCAAGGGGTAGAAGGCTACCAAAGCGAAGAAAAAGGAAGAGGAAGGGAGGGGGAGCACTGCGACCGACGAATGGAGCGCGGAGGCTGGGGCGGTGGTGGTGGTGTTTAGAGTGGCCAGCGAAGTGGGGGAGTGGACGTGCGCTCACCACCACCGGCTGCCTCGGCTCTGCCCGGGAAGGTCTCCCACGACCCTGGAGGTGCCGGCTGCTCGTCGCCGGCAGCCGTCGCCCGCGGGGGCGAGGAGAGCAGACGCGGGGCAGTTCGCTAGGCGCTCGCCACGGTGTAAATGAGGAAAGAGAGATAACAAAAAGAAAAACAAATCACTGATAAAAAGAGAAAAACAGAGAAAAAGAGCCAGCACACCCAAGAGTGTGTGTGGAGAAGGGGAGAGAGAGAGAGGGCACCACCGCCGGCAAGGTGACACGAACGGCTTCGCTGAGAGCCGCAATTCCCGTTTGCAGGCGGTGAGCCCTCCGTTAGCACAGAGAGAAAACAAGGAAGAGAGACGACACACAATACGTTACATTGGATACGCCGGAGTGCGGCGACTGGCAGCGAGGACCGGGAGCGGCGGGAGCGGCAACGCATAGTAAAGGCTCCGGCAGCTCCCGCCCTGCTCGCCTTGCGGGCCACTCGGGTTCTGCGTCCATTGACACCTCTTCAGTGGCCTAGCCATTTTGCGAGTGAGCGGTGTTTCGTTTCTGTGACGTTATAAAAAAAAAAAGGCGTTTTCATTTTAAGTTTTTTGATGGTTAGTGTTCGTGAGAGTGCTGACAAGACTGCACCGACGAGGAGGCGCGCTACTGGGCCGCCGACAGCCTGTTGGCCTCGTCAATGATGGCGTCCAAATCGTCATAGTTAAATGAACCGTCACCAATTTGTACTTTCGTGCGCAAAAGCATGGTGCATTCGATCTTTTCAAACAGCTCCACAAAATGAGGATTCATTCGCGATCCGGAGAAGTCGCGGCGCAGCTTCTTGGACAGGCACGCGGTGGGAGGGTAGAGGCAGACGTCGCCGATGGTGGAGTTCTTGTCGAAGTGGCGCGGCGGCGGGGGCAAGCGGCGAACCTTGACGTGCGCCGAGCCGCGCAGGTCGCGCGACGACGACCCGAACAGCAGCTCGAAGTCGCCCTCCTCCACCACCCAGTCCTTGCGCGCCACGTCGTAGTACGCGAAGGCGCGGCGGTCCAGCGCGAAGCTCACCGTCTTCGACTCGCCAGGCGCGAGGTGCACCTTCTCGAAGCCCTTCAGCTCCTTCTCCGGGCGGTCCACGCTGCTCTTCACGTCGCGCACGTACAGCTGCACCACCTCGGCGCCGGCAAGCTTGCCGGTGTTGGTCACCGTCACCTCCGCGCGCACGTCCTCGCTGTCCACGTAGGCCGCCTTCGCCACGCGCGGCGCGCTGTACTCGAAGGTGGTGTAGCTCAGCCCGTGGCCGAAGGGGTACAGCACCGGCATCTCCACCGTGTCGTAGTAGCGGTAGCCCACGTAGATGCGCTCGCAGTACGTGACGTCGTAGGGGGGCGGCGAAAGTTGAGGTAAGCAGGGTGTGCTTCGCCGACAGCGGGAAGGTCTCCGACAGCTTGCCGCTCGGGTTCACCTTGCCCAGCAGCACGTCCGCCACGGCGAGGCTGCCGGCCTGGCCGGGCAGGTACGCCTCGACGATCGCCTGCACCTTGTCCGCCCACGGCATCTCCACAGCCGACGCGTTGGTCAGCACCACCACCGTGTGCTTGTTCGCCGCCGCCACCGCCTCGACCAGCGCGTTGTGGTGCTCCGGCAGGCGCATGTGCGCGCGGTCGAAGCCCTCGGACTCGTCCTCGTCGGACGGCCCGACGAACACGACAGCCACGTCGCAGCCCGCGGCGGCCGCCACCGCCTCCGCGTGCAGCGCATCGTCGCCCGCCGCCACGCCGACGCGGTAGCCGGCGGCGTACTGCAGCGCCGGCGCGGTGCTTCCGCAGCTCCGCCAGCGCCGACGCCGTCTTGGTCGGGTTCACGAAGGAGCTGCCGCCGCCCTGGTAGCGCGGCTTCTCCGCGAACTCGCCGATCACCGCGATCCTCTGCTGCGCCGCCTGCAGCGGCAGCGCTGCGTGCTCGTTCTTCAGCAGCACGATGCCCTCCGCCGCGGCCTCGCGCGCGATGTCGTGGTGTGCCTCGACGTCCCACTTCGGCGCGGGGTGCGCCAGCGCGGCGGTGCAGCGGTTGACGTGCTCCAGCATGCGGCGCGCGCACGCGTCGAGCGCCTTCAGGTCCAGCTTGCCCTCGCCGGCCAGCTTCTTCAGCTGCGCGTCGGTCGCGCCGTACGTGCTGGGCATCTCCAGGTCCATGCCGGCGCTGATCGCGTTCGCGCGGTCGTCCACGGCGCCCCAGTCGGACACGACGATGCCCTGGAAGCCGAACTCGCCGCGCAGCACGTCCGTCAGCAGGTGGCGGCTCGACACAACGTACTCGTTATTTAAGCGGTTGTAGCAGGCCATCACACTCCACGGCTGCGCCGCCTTCACGATGCTCTCGAAGGCGGCGAGGTAGATCTCGCGCAGGGTGCGCTCGTCCACCACCGAGTTCATGCTGAAGCGGTTGGTCTCCTGGTTGTTGGCGCAGTAGTGCTTCAGCGACGTGCCCACGCCCTGGCTCTGCACGCCCTTCACGTAGGCCGCGGCAAGCTGGCCGGCCGCGTACGGGTCCTCGGAGTAGTACTCGAAGTTGCGCCCGCACAGCGGCGACCGCTTGATGTTGTTGCCCGGCGCCAGCAGCATCGACACGTTCTCCGCGCGGCACTCCTTGCCGATCGCAGCCGCCA
>AODS02000340.1:0-30740 GCA_000331325.2 Crithidia fasciculata | reverse complement strand
AGACCGCGCAGGTCGCGCGACGACGACCCGAACAGCAGCTCGAAGTCGCCCTCCTCCACCACCCAGTCCTTGCGCGCCACGTCGTAGTACGCGAAGGCGCGGCGGTCCAGCGCGAAGCTCACCGTCTTCGACTCGCCAGGCGCGAGGTGCACCTTCTCGAAGCCCTTCAGCTCCTTCTCCGGGCGGTCCACGCTGCTCTTCACGTCGCGCACGTACAGCTGCACCACCTCGGCGCCGGCAAGCTTGCCGGTGTTGGTCACCGTCACCTCCGCGCGCACGTCCTCGCTGTCCACGTAGGCCGCCTTCGCCACGCGCGGCGCGCTGTACTCGAAGGTGGTGTAGCTCAGCCCGTGGCCGAAGGGGTACAGCACCGGCATCTCCACCGTGTCGTAGTAGCGGTAGCCCACGTAGATGCGCTCGCAGTACGTGACGTCGTAGGGGCGGCGAAGTTGATGGTAGCACGGGTGTGTGCTTCGCCGACAGCGGGAAGGTCTCCGACAGCTTGCCGCTCGGGTTCACCTTGCCCAGCAGCACGTCCGCCACGGCGAGGCTGCCGGCCTGGCCGGGCAGGTACGCCTCGACGATCGCCTGCACCTTGTCCGCCCACGGCATCTCCACAGCCGACGCGTTGGTCAGCACCACCACCGTGTGCTTGTTCGCCGCCGCCACCGCCTCGACCAGCGCGTTGTGGTGCTCCGGCAGGCGCATGTGCGCGCGGTCGAAGCCCTCGGACTCGTCCTCGTCGGACGGCCCGACGAACACGACAGCCACGTCGCAGCCCGCGGCGGCCGCCACCGCCTCCGCGTGCAGCGCATCGTCGCCCGCCGCCACGCCGACGCGGTAGCCGGCGGCGTACTGCAGCGCCGGCGCGGTGCTTCCGCAGCTCCGCCAGCGCCGACGCCGTCTTGGTCGGGTTCACGAAGGAGCTGCCGCCGCCCTGGTAGCGCGGCTTCTCCGCGAACTCGCCGATCACCGCGATCCTCTGCTGCGCCGCCTGCAGCGGCAGCGCTGCGTGCTCGTTCTTCAGCAGCACGATGCCCTCCGCCGCGGCCTCGCGCGCGATGTCGTGGTGTGCCTCGACGTCCCACTTCGGCGCGGGGTGCGCCAGCGCGGCGGTGCAGCGGTTGACGTGCTCCAGCATGCGGCGCGCGCACGCGTCGAGCGCCTTCAGGTCCAGCTTGCCCTCGCCGGCCAGCTTCTTCAGCTGCGCGTCGGTCGCGCCGTACGTGCTGGGCATCTCCAGGTCCATGCCGGCGCTGATCGCGTTCGCGCGGTCGTCCACGGCGCCCCAGTCGGACACGACGATGCCCTGGAAGCCGAACTCGCCGCGCAGCACGTCCGTCAGCAGGTGGCGGCTCGACACAACGTACTCGTTATTTAAGCGGTTGTAGCAGGCCATCACACTCCACGGCTGCGCCGCCTTCACGATGCTCTCGAAGGCGGCGAGGTAGATCTCGCGCAGGGTGCGCTCGTCCACCACCGAGTTCATGCTGAAGCGGTTGGTCTCCTGGTTGTTGGCGCAGTAGTGCTTCAGCGACGTGCCCACGCCCTGGCTCTGCACGCCCTTCACGTAGGCCGCGGCAAGCTGGCCGGCCGCGTACGGGTCCTCGGAGTAGTACTCGAAGTTGCGCCCGCACAGCGGCGACCGCTTGATGTTGTTGCCCGGCGCCAGCAGCATCGACACGTTCTCCGCGCGGCACTCCTTGCCGATCGCAGCCGCCACCTTCTCCACCACCGCGCGGTTCCACGTCGACGCAAGCACCACCGCGGTGGGGAAGCACGTCGCGGGCACGCTGCCGGAGTCCACCTGGTCCACGTCCAGGCTCTTGCGCAGCCCGGTGGGGCCGTCGCACATCATCGTCGACGGCACGCCCAGGCGCGGGATGTCGCGCGTGCACCAGTAGTCCTTGCCGCCCACGAGGCTGATCTTCTCCTCCAGGGTCAGCTCCGACATGACCTTGTCGACGTCGATGGGCGTGTGCGACATGGCTGCGGTGTGCGGTGTCTCTCGTGTGCTGTGTGCGTTTTGTGGGGTTGCGCCGGGAATGGGAGGGCGAGGGGGTGTGGGGGTACGGGGTGAGGTAGTTAAAGCGTTAATGACAGACTTGCACGGGGTGTTGTTGTGTAGCGGGCGGGCGTGGCGTATGCGTAGCCCGGAGTCGTCATCCGCAGCTCGGGGGGGGGAGCGCACCAGGGTCGTGCCGTGCAGGGTTGAGAAGGAGAGGGCGAAGGAGGAGAGTAAAGGCGGAGGGTAGGGAAGGCGAGGGCGGGGTGGGCGTCAGCAGGGACGGTGGTGGTGGCGGTTGTCGGCGCCGACGCTGCGGCAGTGCCACCGCAGCAGCAGCAGCAGCACTGCCCGCGAGGGGAAGCGGGGAGGGTCCTGGACACACGCAGGCATCTGTGGCTGCCTGCCTCTCCCACCACAGGCCGTGCGCGGCAGCTGGACCACTGGACCACTGGAGCCTGTGGCTCGATTAGTTCAATTAGCTCGATTTATGCAGAGAAAGGGCGGCTACGCCTGGTCGACACGATAGAAGAGAAGTGACGGATGGGCAACCAGGCAGGCTCTACAATCAAGGGGTAGAAGGCGGCTACAAAGCGAAGAAAAAGAAGAGGAGGAGGGCGAGCACTGCGACACGTGATGGGGCGCCGAGGCTGCGGGCGTGGAGGTGGTGGTGTTTAGAGTGGCCAGCGAAGTGGGGAGTGGACGTGCGCTCACCACACCGGCTGCCTCGGCTCTGCCCGGGAAGGTCTCCCACGACCCTGGAGGTGCCGCTGCTCGTCGCCGGCAGCCGTCGCACGCGGGGGCGAGGAGAGCAGACGCGGGCAGTTCGCTAGGCGCTCGCGACGGGTAAATGAGGAAAGAGAGATAACAAAAAGAAAAACAAATCACTGATAAAAAGAGAGAAAAAGAGCCAGCACACCCAAGAGTGTGTGTGGGAGAGAGAGAGGGGCACCACCGCCGGCAAGGTGACACGAACGGCCTTCGCTGAGAGCCGCAATTCCGTTGCAGGCGGTGTGCCCCTCCGTTAGCACAGAGAGAAAACAAGGAAGAGAGACGACACACAATACGTTACATGGATACGCCGGAGTGCGCGACTGGCAGCGAGGACCGGGAGCGGCGGGAGCGGCAACGCATAGTAAAGGCTCCGGCAGCTCCCGGCCCTGCTCGCCTCGCGGGCCACTCGGGTTCTGCGTCCATTGACACCTCTTCACGTGGCCTAGCCATTTTGCGAGTGAGCGGTGTTTCGTTTTTTGGCGTTATAAAAAAAAAAAAAGGCGTTTGTCATTTTAGTTTTTGATGTTAGTGTTGTGGAAGTGCTGACAAGACTGCACCGACGAGGAGGCGCGCTACTGGGCCGCCGACAGCCTGTTGGCCTCGTCAATGATGGCGTCCAAATCGTCATAGTTAAATGAACCGTCACCAATTTGTACTTTCGTGCGCAAAAGCATGGTGCATTCGATCTTTTCAAACAGCTCCACAAAATGAGGATTCATTCGCGATCCGGAGAAGTCGCGGCGCAGCTTCTTGGACAGGCACGCGGTGGGAGGGTAGAGGCAGACGTCGCCGATGGTGGAGTTCTTGTCGAAGTGGCGCGGCGCAGGTGGACGCGGCGGACACGCTTGACGCTGCGCCGAGCCGCGCAGGTCGCGCGACGACGACCCGAACAGCAGCTCGAAGTCGCCCTCCTCCACCACCCAGTCCTTGCGCGCCACGTCGTAGTACGCGAAGGCGCGGCGGTCCAGCGCGAAGCTCACCGTCTTCGACTCGCCAGGCGCGAGGTGCACCTTCTCGAAGCCCTTCAGCTCCTTCTCCGGGCGGTCCACGCTGCTCTTCACGTCGCGCACGTACAGCTGCACCACCTCGGCGCCGGCAAGCTTGCCGGTGTTGGTCACCGTCACCTCCGCGCGCACGTCCTCGCTGTCCACGTAGGCCGCCTTCGCCACGCGCGGCGCGCTGTACTCGAAGGTGGTGTAGCTCAGCCCGTGGCCGAAGGGGTACAGCACCGGCATCTCCACCGTGTCGTAGTAGCGGTAGCCCACGTAGATGCGCTCGCAGTACGTGAGCGTAACCAGTAGGGGGCGAGCGAAGTTGATGAGCAGGGGGTGTGCTTCGCCGACAGCGGGAAGGTCTCCGACAGCTTGCCGCTCGGGTTCACCTTGCCCAGCAGCACGTCCGCCACGGCGAGGCTGCCGGCCTGGCCGGGCAGGTACGCCTCGACGATCGCCTGCACCTTGTCCGCCCACGGCATCTCCACAGCCGACGCGTTGGTCAGCACCACCACCGTGTGCTTGTTCGCCGCCGCCACCGCCTCGACCAGCGCGTTGTGGTGCTCCGGCAGGCGCATGTGCGCGCGGTCGAAGCCCTCGGACTCGTCCTCGTCGGACGGCCCGACGAACACGACAGCCACGTCGCAGCCCGCGGCGGCCGCCACCGCCTCCGCGTGCAGCGCATCGTCGCCCGCCGCCACGCCGACGCGGTAGCCGGCGGCGTACTGCAGCGCCGGCGCGGTGCTTCCGCAGCTCCGCCAGCGCCGACGCCGTCTTGGTCGGGTTCACGAAGGAGCTGCCGCCGCCCTGGTAGCGCGGCTTCTCCGCGAACTCGCCGATCACCGCGATCCTCTGCTGCGCCGCCTGCAGCGGCAGCGCTGCGTGCTCGTTCTTCAGCAGCACGATGCCCTCCGCCGCGGCCTCGCGCGCGATGTCGTGGTGTGCCTCGACGTCCCACTTCGGCGCGGGGTGCGCCAGCGCGGCGGTGCAGCGGTTGACGTGCTCCAGCATGCGGCGCGCGCACGCGTCGAGCGCCTTCAGGTCCAGCTTGCCCTCGCCGGCCAGCTTCTTCAGCTGCGCGTCGGTCGCGCCGTACGTGCTGGGCATCTCCAGGTCCATGCCGGCGCTGATCGCGTTCGCGCGGTCGTCCACGGCGCCCCAGTCGGACACGACGATGCCCTGGAAGCCGAACTCGCCGCGCAGCACGTCCGTCAGCAGGTGGCGGCTCGACACAACGTACTCGTTATTTAAGCGGTTGTAGCAGGCCATCACACTCCACGGCTGCGCCGCCTTCACGATGCTCTCGAAGGCGGCGAGGTAGATCTCGCGCAGGGTGCGCTCGTCCACCACCGAGTTCATGCTGAAGCGGTTGGTCTCCTGGTTGTTGGCGCAGTAGTGCTTCAGCGACGTGCCCACGCCCTGGCTCTGCACGCCCTTCACGTAGGCCGCGGCAAGCTGGCCGGCCGCGTACGGGTCCTCGGAGTAGTACTCGAAGTTGCGCCCGCACAGCGGCGACCGCTTGATGTTGTTGCCCGGCGCCAGCAGCATCGACACGTTCTCCGCGCGGCACTCCTTGCCGATCGCAGCCGCCACCTTCTCCACCACCGCGCGGTTCCACGTCGACGCAAGCACCACCGCGGTGGGGAAGCACGTCGCGGGCACGCTGCCGGAGTCCACCTGGTCCACGTCCAGGCTCTTGCGCAGCCCGGTCGGGCCGTCGGCACATCATCGTCGACGGCACGCCCAGGCGCGGGATGTCGCGCGTGCACCCAGTAGTCCTTGCCGCCCACGAGGCTGATCTTCTCCTCCAGGGTCAGCTCCGACATGACCTTGTCGACGTCGATGGGCGTGTGCGACATGGCTGCGGTGTGCGGTGTCTCTCGTGTGCTGTGTGCGTTTTTGTGGGGTTGCGCCGGGAATGGGAGGGCGAGGGGGTGTGGGGTACGGGTGAGGTAGTTAAAGCGTTAATGACAGACTTGCAGCGTGCGGGCGTCGCGTGCGTGCGAGGGGAGGGGGGAGGAGAGGAGGAGAAAGGAGGGTAGGGAAGGCGAGGCGGGGTGGGCGTCAGCAGGGACGGTGGTGGTGGCGGTTGTCGGCGCGACGCTGCGGCAGTGCCACCGCTAGCAGCAGCAGCAGCATCTGCCCGCGAGGGGAAGCGGGGAGGGTCCTGGACACACGCCAGGCATCTGGTGGCTGCCTGCCTCTCCCACCACAGGCCGTGCGCGGCAGCTGGACCACTGGACCACTGGAGCCTGTGGCTCGATTAGTTCAAATTAGCTCGATTTATGCCAGAAAAGGGCGGCTACGCCTGGTCGACACGAAAGAAGAGAAGCTACGGGACGGGGCAACCAGGCAGGCGCTACAATCAAGGGGTAGAAGGCTACCAAAGCGAAGAAAAAGGAAGAGGAAGGGAGGGCGAGCACTGCGACCACGAATGGGAGCGCGAGGCTGGGGGGGCGGTTGGTGGGTGTTAGAGTGGCCAGCGAAGTGGGAGGAGTGGACGTGCCGCTCACCACACCCGGCTGCCTCGGCTCTGCCCGGGAAGGTCTCCCACGACCCTGGAGGTGCCCGGCTGCTCGTCACCGGCAGCCGTCGCACGCGGGGGCGAGGAGAGCAGACGCGGGCAGTTCGCTAGGCGCTCGCCACGGGTAAATGAGGAAAGAGAGATAACAAAAAGAAAAACAAATCACTGATAAAAAGAGAAAAACAGAGAAAAAAGAGCCAGCACACCCAAGAGTGTGTGGAGAAAGGGAGAGAGAGAGAGGGCACCACCGCCGGCAAGGTGACACGAACGGCTTCGCTGAGAGCCGCAATTCCGTTGCAGGCGGTGTGCCCCTCCGTTAGCACAGAGAGAAAACAAGGAAGAGAGACGACACACAATACGTTACATGGATACGCCGGAGTGCGCGACTGGCAGCGAGGACCGGGAGCGGCGGGAGCGGCAACGCATAGTAAAGGCTCCGGCAGCTCCCGGCCCTGCTCGCCTCGCGGGCCACTCGGGTCTGCGTCCATTGACACCTCTTCACACGTGGCCTAGCCATTTTGCGAGTGAGCGGTGTTTCGTTTTGTGGGCGTTAAAGAATTAAAAAAAGGCGTTTTCGTTTTTGTTTAAGTTTTTGATGTTAGTGTTGTGGTGGCCGCACGTGTGCGCGGGGGAGAGGCTGCGAGGCAACAAAACGGCGCCGACGAGGAAGCGCGCTACTGGGCGGCCGAAAAGCCTGTTGGCCTCGTCAATAATATCGTCAAGGTCGTCAAAGTTGCACTCACCTTGCCCAAAAAGGGTGACCTTAGAACGGAGTGGCAGCATCAGTTCCATCGCCTCGAACATAATGATAAGATTTTTTGGACATTTGCGATCCCGAGTAGTCGCGGCGCCAGCTTCTTGGACAGGCACGCGGTGGGAGGGTAGAGGCCAGACGTCGCCGATGGTGGAGTTCTTGTCGAAGTGGCGCGGCGGCGGGGGGGACAGCGGGCGACACCTTGACGTGCGCCGAGCCGCGCAGGTCGCGCGGACGACGACCCGAACAGCAGCTCGAAGTCGCCCTCCTCCACCAACCCAGTCCTTGCGCGCCACGTCGTAGTACGCGAAAGCGCGGCGGGTCCAGCGCGAAGCTCACCGTCTTGGACTCGCCAGGCGCGAGGTGCACCTTCTCGAAGCCCTTCAGCTCCTTCTCCGGGCGGTCCACGCTGCTCTTCACGTTCGCGCACGTACAGCTGCACCACCTCGGCGCCGGCAAGCTTGGCCGGTGTTGGGTCACCGGTCACCTCCGCGCGCACGTCCTCCGCTGTCCACGTAGGCCGCCTTCGCCACGCGCGGCGCGCTGTACTCGAAGGTGGTGGTAGCTCAGCCCGTGGCCGAAGGGGAACAGCACCGGCATCTCCAACCGTGTCGTTAGTAGCGGTAGCCGACGTAGATGCGCTCGCAGTACGTGACGTCGTAGGGGGCGGCGAAGTTGAGGTAGCAGGGGGTGTGCTTCGCCGACAGCGGGAAGGTCTCCGACAGCTTGCCGCTCGGGTTCACCTTGCCCAGCAGCACGTCCGCCACGGCGAGACTGCCGGCCTGGCCGGGCAGGTACGCCTCGACGATCGCCTGCACCTTGTCCGCCCACGGCATCTCCACAGCCGACGCGTTGGTCAGCACCACCACCGGTGTGCTTGTTCGCCCGCCGCCACCGCCTCGACCAGCGCGTTGTGGTGCTCCGGCAGGCGCATGTGCGCGCGGTCGAAGCCCTCGGACTCGTCCTCGTCGGACGGCCCGACGAACACGACAGCCACGTCGCAGCCCGCGGCGGCCGCCACCGCCTCCGCGTGCAGCGCATCGTCGCCCGCCGCCCACGCCGACGCGGTAGCCGGCGGCGTACTGCAGCGCCGGCGCGTGCTTCCGCAGCTCCGCCAGCGCCGGACGCCGTCTTGGTCGGGGTTCACGAAGGAGCTGCCGCCGCCCTGGTAGCGCGGCTTCTCCGCGAACTCGCCGATCACCGCGATCCTCTGCTGCGCCGCCTGCAGCGGCAGCGCTGCGTGCTCGTTCTTCAGCAGCACGATGCCCTCCGCCGCGGCCTCGCGCGCGATGTCGTGGTGTGCCTCGACGTCCCACTTCGGCGCGGGGGTGCGCCAGCGCGGCGGTGCAGCGGTTGACCGTGCTCCAGCATGCGGCGGCGCGCACCGCGTCGAGCGCCTTCAGGTCCAGCTTGCCCTCGCCGGCCAGCTTCTTCAGCTGCGCGTCGGTCGCGCCGTACGTGCTGGGCATCTCCAGGTCCATGCCGGCGCTGATCGCGTTCGCGCGGTCGTCCACGGCGCCCCAGTCGGACACGACGATGCCCTGGAAGCCGAACTCGCCGCGCAGCACGTCCGTCAGCAGGTGGCGGCTCGACACAACGTACTCGTTATTTTAAGCGGTTGTAGCAGGCCATCACACTCCACGGCTGCGCCGCCTTCACGATGCTCTCGAAGGCGGCGAGGTAGATTCTCGCGCAGGGTGCGCTCGTCCACCACCGAGTTCATGCTGAAGCGGTTGGTCTCCTGGTTGTTGGCGCAGTAGTGCTTCAGCGACGTGCCCACGCCCTGGCTCTGCACGCCCTTCACGTAGGCCGCGGCAAGCTGGCCGGCCGCGTACGGGTCCTCGGAGTAGTACTCGAAGTTGCGCCCGCACAGCGGCGACCGCTTGATGTTGTTGCCCGGCGCCAGCAGCATCGACACGTTCTCCGCGCGGCACTCCTTGCCGATCGCAGCCGCCACCTTCTCCACCACCGCGCGGTTCCACGTCGACGCAAGCACCACCGCGGTGGGGAAGCACGTCGCGGGCACGCTGCCGGAGTCCACCTGGTCCACGTCCAGGCTCTTGCGCAGCCCGGTGGGGCCGTCGCACATCATCGTCGACGGCACGCCCAGGCGCGGGATGTCGCGCGTGCACCAGTAGTCCTTGCCGCCCACGGAGGCTGATCTTCTCCTCCAGGGTCAGCTCCGACATGACCTTGTCGACGTCGATGGGCGTGTGCGACATGGCTGCGGTGTGCGGTGTCTCTCGTGTGCTGTGTGCGTTTTGTGGGGTTGCGCCGGGAATGGGAGGGCGAGGGAATGCGGGGGTACGGGGTGAGGTAGTTAAAGCGTTAATGACAGACTTGCAGCGTGCGGGCGTGCGTGCGTGCGAGGGGAGGGGTGAAGAAGGGAGAGGGGAAGAGGAGAGGAAAGGAGGGTAGGGAAGGCGAGGGCGGGGCGGGCGTCAGCAGGGACGGTGGCGGTGGCGGTTGTCGGCGCCGACGCTGTGGCAGTGCCACCGCAGCAGCAGCAGCAGCAGCAGCACCCGCGAGAGGGGAAGCGGGGAGGGTCCTGGACACACGCAGGCATCTGTGGCTGCCTGCCTCTCCCACCACAGGCCGTTGCGCGGCAGCTGGACCACTGGACTACTGGAGCCTGTGGCTCGATTAGTTCAATTAGCTCGATTTATGCAGAGAAAGGGCGGCTACGCCTGGTCGACACGGAAGAAGAGAAGCTACGGACGGGCAACCAGGCAGGCGCTACAATCAAGGGGTAGAAGGCTACCAAAGCGAAGAAAAAGGAAGAGGAAGGGAGGGCGAGCACTGCGACCACGGATGGAGCGCGAGGCTGGGGCGGTGGTGGTGGTGGTGGTGATTCGAGTGGCCAGCGAAGTGGGGAGTGGACGTGCGCTCACCACACCGGCTGCCTCGGCTCTGCCCGGGAAGGTCTCCCACGACCCTGGAGGTGCCGCTGCTCGTCGCCGGCAGCCGTCGCACGCGGGGGCGAGGAGAGCAGACGCGGGCAGTTCGCTAGGCGCTCGCGACGGGTAAATGAGGAAAGAGAGATAACAAAAAGAAAAACAATCACTGATAAAAAGCAAAAAAAAGAGAGAAAAAGAGCCAGCACACCCAAGAGTGTGTGTGGAGAAAGGGAGAGAGAGAGGGCACCACCGCCGGCAAGGTGACACGAACGGCTTCGCTGAGAGCCGCAATTCCGTTGCAGGCGGTGTGCCCCTCCGTTAGCACAGAGAGAAAACAAGGAAGAGAGACGACACACAATACGTTACATGGATACGCCGGAGTGCGCGACTGGCAGCGAGGACCGGGAGCGGCGGGAGCGGCAACGCATAGTAAAGGCTCCGGCAGCTCCCGGCCCTGCTCGCCTCGCGGGCCACTCGGGTTCTGCGTCCATTGACACCTCTTCACGTGGCCTAGCCATTTTGCGAGTGAGCGGTGTTTCGTTTTTGTGGCGTTGAAAAAGAAAAAAAAAGCGTTTTCGTTTTAGTTTTTTGAGGTTAGTGTTGTGGAGTGCTGACAAGACTGCACCGACGAGGAGGCGCGCTACTGGGCCGCCGACAGCCTGTTGGCCTCGTCAACGATGGCGTCCACAACGTCGAAGTTGCTTGTCCCGTCACCGAGTGCAACCTTAGAACGGATTGGCAGCATCACCTCCATCGCCTCGAACATGGCAATGAAGCTCGGCTGCATTCCAGACCCGGAGAAGTCGCGGCGCAGCTTCTTGGACAGGCACGCGGTGGGAGGGTAGAGGCAGACGTCGCCGATGGTGGAGTTCTTGTCGAAGTGGCGCGGCGGCGGGGGGGACAGCGGGCGACACCTTGACGTGCGCCGAGCCGCGCAGGTCGCGCGACGACGACCCGAACAGCAGCTCGAAGTCGCCCTCCTCCACCACCCAGTCCTTGCGCGCCACGTCGTAGTACGCGAAGGCGCGGCGGTCCAGCGCGAAGCTCACCGTCTTGGACTCGCCAGGCGCGAGGTGCACCTTCTCGAAGCCCTTCAGCTCCTTCTCCGGGCGGTCCACGCTGCTCTTCACGTCGCGCACGTACAGCTGCACCACCTCGGCGCCGGCAAGCTTGCCGGTGTTGGTCACCGGTCACCTCCGCGCGCACGTCCTCGCTGTCCACGTAGGCCGCCTTCGCCACGCGCGGCGCGCTGTACTCGAAGGTGGTGTAGCTCAGCCCGTGGCCGAAGGGGAACAGCACCGGCATCTCCACCGTGTCGTAGTAGCGGTAGCCGACGTAGATGCGCTCGCAGTACGTGACGTCGTAGGGGGCGGCGAAGTTGAGGTAGCAGGGGGTGTGCTTCGCCGACAGCGGGAAGGTCTCCGACAGCTTGCCGCTCGGGTTCACCTTGCCCAGCAGCACGTCCGCCACGGCGAGGCTGCCGGCCTGGCCGGGCAGGTACGCCTCGACGATCGCCTGCACCTTGTCCGCCCACGGCATCTCCACAGCCGACGCGTTGGTCAGCACCACCACCGTGTGCTTGTTCGCCGCCGCCACCGCCTCGACCAGCGCGTTGTGGTGCTCCGGCAGGCGCATGTGCGCGCGGTCGAAGCCCTCGGACTCGTCCTCGTCGGACGGCCCGACGAACACGACAGCCACGTCGCAGCCCGCGGCGGCCGCCACCGCCTCCGCGTGCAGCGCATCGTCGCCCGCCGCCACGCCGACGCGGTAGCCGGCGGCGTACTGCAGCGCCGGCGCGTGCTTCCGCAGCTCCGCCAGCGCCGACGCCGTCTTGGTCGGGTTCACGAAGGAGCTGCCGCCGCCCTGGTAGCGCGGCTTCTCCGCGAACTCGCCGATCACCGCGATCCTCTGCTGCGCCGCCTGCAGCGGCAGCGCTGCGTGCTCGTTCTTCAGCAGCACGATGCCCTCCGCCGCGGCCTCGCGCGCGATGTCGTGGTGCGCCTCGACGTCCCACTTCGGCGCGGGGTGCGCCAGCGCGGCGGTGCAGCGGTTGACGTGCTCCAGCATGCGGCGCGCGCACGCGTCGAGCGCCTTCAGGTCCAGCTTGCCCTCGCCGGCCAGCTTCTTCAGCTGCGCGTCGGTCGCGCCGTACGTGCTGGGCATCTCCAGGTCCATGCCGGCGCTGATCGCGTTCGCGCGGTCGTCCACGGCGCCCCAGTCGGACACGACGATGCCCTGGAAGCCGAACTCCGCCGCGCAGCACGTCCGTCAGCAGGTGGCGGCTCGACACAACGTACTCGTTATTTAAGCGGTTGTAGCAGGCCATCACACTCCACGGCTGCGCCGCCTTCACGATGCTCTCGAAGGCGGCGAGGTAGATCTCGCGCAGGGTGCGCTCGTCCACCACCGAGTTCATGCTGAAGCGGTTGGTCTCCTGGTTGTTGGCGCAGTAGTGCTTCAGCGACGTGCCCACGCCCTGGCTCTGCACGCCCTTCACGTAGGCCGCGGCAAGCTGGCCGGCCGCGTACGGGTCCTCGGAGTAGTACTCGAAGTTGCGCCCGCACAGCGGCGACCGCTTGATGTTGTTGCCCGGCGCCAGCAGCATCGACACGTTCTCCGCGCGGCACTCCTTGCCGATCGCAGCCGCCACCTTCTCCACCACCGCGCGGTTCCACGTCGACGCAAGCACCACCGCGGTGGGGAAGCACGTCGCGGGCACGCTGCCGGAGTCCACCTGGTCCACGTCCAGGCTCTTGCGCAGCCCGGTCGGGCCGTCGCACATCATCGTCGACGGCACGCCCAGGCGCGGGATGTCGCGCGTGCACCAGTAGTCCTTGCCGCCCACGAGGCTGATCTTCTCCTCCAGGGTCAGCTCCGACATGACCTTGTCGACGTCGATGGGCGTGTGCGACATGGCTGCGGTGTGCGGTGTCTCTCGTGTGCTGTGTGCGTTTTGTGGGGTTGCGCCGGGAATGGGAGGGCAAGGGGGTGTGGGGGTACGGGGTGAGGTAGTTAAAGCGTTAATGACAGACTTGCAGCGTGCGGGCGTGCGTGCGTGCGAGGGGAGGGGAGAGGAAGGGAGGGGAAAGGAGGGTAGGGAAGGCGAGGGCGGGGTGGGCGTCAGCAGGTACGGTGGTGGTGGCGGTTGTCGGCGCCGACGCTGTGGCAGTGCCACCGCAGCAGCAGCAGCAGCAGCAGCAGCAGCAGCAGCACCGCCCGCGAGGGGAAGCGGGAAGGGTATGAAGCATTCAGAGTGTTGCGCATTCACGACACGATCTGCGCTATAAGAGATTGGCAGAAGTGAACGTTTTTTTATTTTGGATGCCGCGATTTCCGTTATCTCCGCGAAATGAGCAGTAAGGCGTTATCCTTCTTAAGCATAGTGAGACGTGTGTGTTGCGGTAGTGCTTGGTGTCCTGGCGTGCAGCTCATTAAAGTTTCTTTCTTTTCGATTTGCGTCCGATTTGTGGATAACATGAGAAAAGCGTTGGATCTTAGTCAAATCCAAAGTACGAGAAAACAGAAGAGAAAACGCTGAAGGATTCCATTGTTTGCCCTGCTGCCACTGACAAATATTGGAGATTTAAGCCTTTCGAATGAGAAGAACTTGATGAGAAGATGCACAACAACCCGCACGGTTGCGGCCTCTACACCGTTCACTAGCACTCGCTCCTTTCTTTTTACAAAGAGAGAGCGTTGCCCAAGATTTGAGTCGCAACCAGAAAAGATAGAGAAACAGAAAACGTTAGAAATATAAAAATAAGTTAAAGTATCAACGATAACTGCTCCCAGAAAGACAAAGAAAAATAGAGAAATTCCGTCACTTGAACTCATACTCATTAAAAAAAAAAAGAGGGAAAGTAGCTTAACAAAAGAAGAAAACTATATTTATGCTCTCGGCGCGGAGGAGTAAAAACAATGAAACTGCGCGACAGAACAAAGTCGTTATTATTTGGTAGCTATAACAGTGGTGAGCTAATGCGAGAGATGCATAGCTTTCAAATTGCAAAGCGCAAAGCATGCGAACCGACACTTCATCGACACGCAAAACCATCACCACAGTACACTTTGTGAGATACAAGAGTCCCTCAGTATCATACTCGCTTCGCTGGCAGGAAGAAAAGGTTCCCCACAAAAAAAAAAAAAACTTCAGGAGCAGAGACGACGCGTTACGTCATGGGAGATGCACAAAGTTAGATACAACACGGCACTCCTGCGTCGCTCACATCACAATAAATAGACTCACAGGGAAGACTTCACGACGCAGTCGGCCTTGCCCTTGCCACCCGCCTGCACAAACACGTTGTCGTACACGAAGCCGACGTGGAAGCTGGAGCCGATCGGGATTGCACGCTCGTCAGCACGGAACTTGCAGGAGTGGCAGATCTCAACGATACCCTCCTTCTTGTTGCCCGTGCCGAGCCACAGGTAGCAACCAGGCTTCACCAGCTGGTAGGCGGAGAAGTCCTCACCACCATACAACGCCACCTTTGGGTCGATGATGTTGGCGGAGCCCACCACACGCTTGGCCACCTCGTGGATCTGCGCCGTCACAGCAGGGTCGTTGTCGCAGCAGTCGTAGCCAAACGTAAAGTCCAGCTTAGCCGAGCCGCCGTGCGCCGACGCAACCGCCTCCGCGATGCGCTTCAGCTCACGCGGCACCATCTGACGCACGTTCTTGTCCTGCGAGCGCACCGTCCCCAGCAGCTTCACCTCGTCCGGGATGACGTTGTGGCTCTCGTTCGGCCCCCGTCGTCATCGTCGTGATCGACACCACCGGCGCCAGCTTCGGGTCCACCTTGCGCGCGACGATCGTCTGCACCGCGGTCACCACCTCCGCGGCGATCGGCACGGGGTCCACCAGCAGCTGCGGCGTCGACGCGTGGCCGCCGCGTCCGCGAACGGTAATCTTGAAGAAGTCGGGGTAGCTTGTGATGATACCTGGCATCAAACCAACCGTGCCAGCCTCGTACTGCGGAGAGACGTGCATGCCAAAGATGCTCTTCACGCCTTCCATCACACCTGCCTTCACCAGCTGAATGGCACCACCCGGCAGCACCTCCTCGGCGTGCTGGAAGATGAAGCGCACGCTGCCCTTGATGTCTGCGGCGTGTGCGCAGATCGCCTTGGCGGCGCCGAGCAGCATCGCCGTGTGCACGTCGTGGCCGCACGCGTGCATGACGCCCTTCACCTTTGACTTGTAGGGCACGTCCGCCTCCTCCTCTACCGGCAGTGCGTCGATGTCGGCACGCAGTGCCACCATCGGGCCCTCGCCCGCACCGCCCTTCAGTGTCGCCACAACAGAGGTGGGTAGTGGATGCGTAATACTTAGGCCGGGGCAGTTGAAACTCTTCAGCGTCTTGGTGATGAAGGCGGCGGTGTTGAACTCCTTGAAGGACAGCTCCGGGTTCTCGTGGAGGTGGCGGCGCCACGCGATGGTCTCATCCTTCGCCGCATGGACCTCGGCCATAAGCTGCTCAAAGCTGACGGGCATTTTTGTTTTTGGTGTGGATTTCGTTAAGGACGGAAGAAGCTGAGATGACTTGGAGTGCAAGTATAATGAGCTTAAATAATCCGTCGTGGTTTGTGAGTTACAAAAAAAAAAGTTCAAAAAAAGAAAGAGAGAAGCAGAGTCTGTAAATATATTGTCAGCATTAAGTTAGAACCAGTGGCTCAAAATCTCGTGTACGCGGTCAACATTTGACAGAGGCGCTTCACGAGCAAGTCGCAGAAGAGGCAGAAAAAAACATAACGGAGTCAGGTCGGTTAGCTTTTTCTTTTTAAGCGAGAGAGTTGGCTGATGCGTGATACGACTCTTTTACAGCCACCTCGTAGCGGCTTTTTTTTTCCCCATTTGACACGAGTGTCCTCAATATGCAGCACAGCTTTTAAAGTTTGTAGAAAAGCGCTTCGTTGCGTTCCCTTGTGAGGAAAAAGAAACTTTTAGTGGTCGATAACGGAAACAGTGAAGAACAGAAAGAAACAAAGAAAAAAAGTACCATAGTCTTGTTCTCGTGCCTGCATTTTCTCGAAGAGAATTACAGGAGTGTGTGCGTGTGCGCGCCTTTGGAAAATTATAGTCGCTTTCGTCGATGGCGGCACCTTTTACAAAGTCCGTCAGCTAATAATAAAGGTATTGTAGAAATACAAGTAAAAGCGGCGAAAAGTCGTTTAAAGGACACGAGCAACAGACACGGAATGCACGCGCCGCTATTTCATTATTTTTCAAAGGTGCGCGTATTTCTCTTATGCATAAAAAAAAAAGATTGAGAGTAGAACACACCACAAAAAGTGCTTTACGCCAGCCGTAGGTTGCAGCTGGGGAAATAGGAGCTTTTGAGCCACCGCAACACCCCCACCGCAAAAGCACAAGTACGCCGTTCCGGTTTTTTTTTTTTTGCTCTTTGAAAGTGTAAGTAAAATAAACAAAATGAGAGACGAAAATAAAGTATGAGCAGAGACGACGCGCTACGTCATGGGAGATGCATAAAAGTAAGTTACAACACGGCACTCCTGCGTCGCTCACATCACAATAAATAGACTCACAGGGAAGACTTCACGACGCAGTCGGCCTTGCCCTTGCCACCCGCCTGCACAAACACGTTGTCGTACACGAAGCCGACGTGGAAGCTGGAGCCGATCGGGATTGCACGCTCGTCAGCGCGGAAGTTGGTCGAATGACACGTTGCGCAAATACCCTCCTTCTTGTTGCCCGTGCCGAGCCACAGGAAGCAGCCGGGCTTCACCAACTGGTAGGCGGAGAAGTCCTCACCGCCGTAACGAGCGACACGAGGATTAATGATGTTGGCGGAGCCCACCACACGCTTGGCCACCTCGTGGATCTGCGCCGTCACGGCAGGATCGTTGTCGCAGCAGTCGTAGCCAAACGTGAAGTCCAGCTTTGCGGAGCCGCCGTGCGCCGACGCAACTGCCTCCGCGATGCGCTTCAGCTCACGCGGCACCATCTGACGCACGTTCTTGTCCTGCGAGCGCACCGTCCCCAGCAGCTTCACCTCGTCCGGGATGACGTTGTGGCTCTCGTTCGGCCCCGTCGTCATCGTCGTGATCGACACCACCGGCGCCAGCTTCGGGTCCACCTTGCGCGCGACGATCGTCTGCACCGCGGTCACCACCTCCGCGGCGATCGGCACGGGGTCCACCAGCAGCTGCGGCGTCGACGCGTGGCCGCCGCGTCCGCGAACGGTAATCTTGAAGAAGTCGGGGTAGCTTGTGATGATACCTGGCATCAAACCAACCGTGCCAGCCTCGTACTGCGGAGAGACGTGCATGCCAAAGATGCTCTTCACGCCTTCCATCACACCTGCCTTCACCAGCTGAATGGCACCACCCGGCAGCACCTCCTCGGCGTGCTGGAAGATGAAGCGCACGCTGCCCTTGATGTCTGCGGCGTGTGCGCAGATCGCCTTGGCGGCGCCGAGCAGCATCGCCGTGTGCACGTCGTGGCCGCACGCGTGCATGACGCCCTTCACCTTAGACTTGTAGGGCACGTCCGCCTCCTCCTCCACCGGCAGTGCGTCGATGTCGGCACGCAGCGCCACCATCGGGCCCTCGCCCGCACCGCCCTTCAGTGTCGCCACAACTGCCGTGGGGACGGGGTGTGTGATAGTGAGACTAGAGCAGTTGAAGCTCTTCAGCGTCTTGGTGATGAAGGCGGCGGTGTTGAACTCCTTGAAGGACAGCTCCGGGTTCTCGTGGAGGTGGCGGCGCCACGCGATGGTCTCATCCTTCGCCGCATGGACCTCGGCCATAAGCTGCTCAAAGCTGACAGGCATTTTTCTTTCTTAATGCGTATGATTTTGTGTATTGCAAAAGCGGGGAGGCGTGAGTGAAATGCGTTTGTGGTTCGTCCGAAAGAACCACCAGGCGTGCGTTGAAGAAAGGAAACGGGTAGGAGCTGGAAAGAGATAGGACGGCTTCTTCGGGTCGGACACGTAAGAGCAACAAGAAGAGAGGAAGAGGAAGATAGAGAGAGGTAATGAAACAGGGGGAAAGCAGTGAAAGCGAGAAAAATTCTAACGGTGTTCACGACTCTGCGAAACCAAAGAAAAAGAATGAAAATAAGACCTCTCCTTCTCGCAGCAACGGCAGTCGGTGTCTCAGTTGAAAAAAGCCCAATGAAAGACATGGACGCGGCCGCACGAAGAATAAAGGGGCTTAGGAGGGGAGCGATGGATATCTCCAATTTCTCCAGGGTCAAGCCGATCACCTCTCGCGACCAGCTCCCCTCAAGTTGTGCATCGTGAAGCAGAGAGAGAGAGTATGTGTACGGCTCAAAGTCTGGAGGGCAAACGACACAGGGAGTGGGAGAAGGTTCACCCTTCGCCATGGATCGGCAGAATCCTCAAAGACACTACCGCCTCGAAACCTCCATCTTCACTGTTGGCTCGTTGCCTCCCCAACATCACGCTGAGTTTTCACTGGTTCTTTATGTGCTTCTGTTCTTAAGACTTAGCGTTTGCAAAGTAAAAAAAAAAAAAAAACGGACAACAACACGTTCGCAACATGCAAAGGAAAACACCCCCATTAGCCATCAGAAAGACACCCACAAAAAAAAAAAAAAAAATCCCGCACGCTAGCGGAAACCCAAGCTCATTGCCGGTAAGATCAAAACACTCGTCGCAAAGGATATGGTTTGTACACCTATACGGAAAATTATAGATGTATTTGGCTTCTTTGTACTCATGCCTATTTTTCAGATTATTTCACACACACAAAAAGGTGGTTTTGCTTTCGGTTCAGAGGCTGTGCGCCGCACGAGCGCTGTCTTCCTCCACCGGCGCAATCTCTGGAAGGGCAGCACCTCTGTTCGTCGGCCGCAAGAAGAATAACATGTAAATATCTTGCCTTGGAGTTGGTGAGATGCACTCAATACGGAAAAAAGAAGAAGGAGAACAACAACGTCAACAACAACAAGATTGCAAACAGCGCTCCGCACACAAACACGGATGTGCACACACATACAAGGGCAGAGAAGCCACCTTTGAAAAGGTCAAAAGGAGATCAGTTGCTGATATCTAAATGGATCTAAAATTGAAGAAGGGACCAAAGGAAAAGAAACAGAAAAAAAGGAATTAAATTAATATCTAGAAGGTGATCTAGAGAAAAAGAGAGAAAAAAAGAGATTACTTTTTCCCATCGTGCGGCACTTTTTCACACGCACGCGTGGCATACGAAGCTCACCGATGTACCACGACGTGTGAAAAAAAGCGAGAAAAAAAAGAAACGAAAAGAAGAGCAGCAGCCCAGCTTTATACACGAAGTCAAACAATACCAAAAAGGAAAAATAATAATCAGAAAAAGGCGTGCTTCTATGCTCAGACAACAACGACAAAGGAAAAAACGAAAGCCATGTATGAGAGAAGGCAGCGAAGGCGGCAGCGCGGCTGTGCTGCTACACCCTGTGCGGACTGTACGACGTAGACACCACCTCAACTTCCGCTCTTCTTTTCTTCCCTGCTAGACATGAAGACCAGAGAACAAGAGAGCGGAGTAGTGAAGAAAGGGTGTGCGGGTGTGCGTGCACGTCGACAGAAGAAAAAAAACAAAATGTATGTGAATCTGTGCTTGTGCCTCTATATGTGCCTCTATGTTGTAAAAAGAGAATGGGGGAAAAACAAATACTGCTGGAGAAGGAGAATGGTGACGTTTAAAGCTGAAACTTGTATCACCGCTTCCACCTCCCCAAAAAGGTCAAAATAAGCCTTTGAAGAAAAAAAAAACAGTGTGAGCGTGTGCGGGTAACGACTGCAAGACACAGCGAAGAGCATGCGCATCTGTAAAGAACTACACTTCATTGTCATGTTCTCTTCTTCCTTTTTTTTGTGAGCACGCATGTCTGCCAGCTGCTCGGCGGCTTCATCTGAGACGCTTTACCAGCAGTGTTAACACTGCTTGAGAAAGACGCGGCAGTTGAGGTGGAACTGCAGCTCCTGCACCACACGCGACGTGTTTGAGAAGCGGTGCGACGCCGCTAATGCGGGCACATCGGCGCCGACGACGCGGTAGAAGACGACGCACACGCTACCGTCGAAGGTGAAGTAGATCGATTCGAGCTGGAAGGGCAGGCTGGAGAACTTGAACTGGCGCTCGCACTCGATGTATGCAGCGGTCTGCTGCTGCAGCGCCTGCTCGTGCTGCTTGCGGTCCACCTCTACCCCGACCACGTCCACCTCGCGGAGAAGAACGCCGTTGATGTGATCGCGGTGGGCCTGCTCACCCGACGCAGACGGAGGAGAGGAAGAGGGGATGTAGAGTCGCACGCACACGCCAACGTCTTCGTAGGCGACGCTGTCGTAGGGGCTCTGTTCACCGTAGACGTGGGCCAGGTACGCCTTCCCCACCTCCACAGCATCAAGAGGGGAACGCGCCAGACGCAGCGACGCCGCCACCGCCCACTCCACCGCCCACTCCACCTTCCCGCTTCCGACGTTGGCGATATCGACAGCCAGCGCCGCCCGTGCCGCCTCCAGCGCGTCTGCCGACAGGTTCGTCAGGAAGCGCATCGTCTGCCCCTTCGAGAACTGCAACACCGCCACGACATCCTGCTCACAACTGCGGCGGACGCCGCTGCCGTCGACGGGGAAAGCCGCGCTGTTCTGGCGTGAGTGCACGGCCGCTCCAACGGCGTGCGTCGCGGCGGGAGGGACACGGCGAGCGGAGGGGCCGGCAACCACCACTCGAGTTGTTGTCACATTTGCGCTGCGGTGTGAGCCCGCCTCGCTCAGACTCGTGTAGGAAGACGAGGTAGGAAGGGTATTGGACGAGAGGCCTCCGCCCTGTGCATGCACGCCGGATGCCGACCGGGCCGACCCGGCAAAGGCCGGAGCCCGGGTGACCGTCACAGTGTTCGGCTTCGGCACCCGCCGCATCGACGGGCCCTCGACGTGGTGCTGCTGCTGCGTCGGCGGCGACTGCGCCGGGGTTCGACCCCCTTGCCGTGCGCCGCCGGCCACTGTCGGCGAGACGGAGGACGGCGGCGCCTCCTCGCCGGAGCTGAGGGAGAGGAGGTGCAGCTTGTCCACCGGGACTCGGCGGCCGCTGACGGCGATGAGAGAGCCGGCGGCGGCCTTCACCTGAGGGAGGTGGTGGCTGCGTCGAGTCGGCTGGAGGGCGTGAGGTGCACCGTTGGCTGCAGCGGCGATGGAGAGAGGTGCGGCTGACGGGTCGTCACGGCGCGGGTAGCGTCCAGACGGCAACTGGTGACCGTCTTCGTAAGACGGTGGTGGCAGTGCCGGGTGCGCCGCTGCCGCTGCCTCCGTGTCGCGGTCTGAGAAAGTCTGTGAGTCCATCTCCACGCTGCCCTGTGCACTTCGCGGCGTCTGTTGCTGCTGCTGCTGCTGTTGCACGGCAGCGGCCAACATGGCCAACATGTCCGGCCCACTGTGGCTGCCGTCGTTGTGAAACTCAAGGGCGGCTGTGTGGCGCTGCGACACCGCGGTGCTTGGCATTGGCAGGGTGCCGAACGCATTTTCCTCCTCCTCGTCTGCCGTACGCGGTGGCTCTAACTTTGCCACGGAGCGGTACGGGTTACCGTCGAGCGACACGGCATCATAGGACACCGCTGACCCGCCAGGTGCGGCAGCAGTAGAAAAGTAGACGAGAGGGTCGCGTCGCACGCCGGTGGCTGGGAGCTCACGCGTGGCGGCGTCGCTGTACGGCGACGTGCCACTGCCCTCGTCGTCGCTCTCGGCAAAAGACGCCGTGCTGCCGCACCACCCGCTCCGGTGTGCGGTCTTCCCAGTTCATTGCTGGGGCGGCTGCGGCGCACTTGGAGAGTGAGGGTGCTGCGAAGATGGCATCCAGCGCGGCGAAGGCGTTGAACGGAGGAACCGCGGCCGTCCCCTCTCGCTCTTGTTGGCGCTTGCGGGAGCCTGCGGGACTCAACCCAGTGCTTTCCGAGCGCTTCGCCGGCGGGGAGCTGTCGAGGCAGCCGCGCAGCATCTCCTCCACTGCCTGCTGGAGGTCGAAGCTTCGATGCGGGGTGCGGGTGGCGCCGCCGTTGCCGCCCTGCACACCGCCGTCGTGCATCGGTGACTCTGATCCCGACTCGAAGGAGTTGTTCAGGTAGAAGGAGATGTCGTCGAGACGGGTGGGCGTCTCACTGAGCGCACGTGCCGCCGCAGCGGCAGCCGCAGCCGCAGCACCAGCGGAGCGCCGCGCGCCACTTGGTGTGCAGTGCAGCGAGGACTGGCCCGAAACGGAGGTGGACGCCTCCACTGCGAAGGACGGTGCTGCCTTGCCCTGCACGTAAAAAGGGGAGCCACCAGCGAGAGTGTTTGGCACACCGCCGAGGCTGCGGTGGCGCTGCTGCACGAGCTTCGCTGCCGTTGTCGTCACGGTTGGGTTCAGCGTGCTCGTGTAGGACGGAGGTGCGGCGTTGTGGCCTGGAGTGCGTGCATCGCAGGACGGCGTCACCGACCGCGCTGCACCACTGTCGAAGGGCCGCCGCGCATTTGGGGTGGCCGCGGCCAGCGCTGCCGTGGTCGTGGGGGAGAGGAGAGGCTGGCTATCCGTCGCTGCGGGACGCACAGTGTGTGCGTCATCGCGTAAGACACGGCCAGCCTCGCCTTCGTCGTTGTCGTCTCCCGATCGCTTTGAATCGACCACCAGCTCTGTTTGCACTGGCGTGCCGAAGCAGGTGCGGTCGGCGTCTGCGAAGACGCTGCGGTTCGAAGCGGCGAGGCCGCAGCCTTTGCCGCCGCCACCGGCGGACGTGCCATACGACAGTCCGGCAGGGGGAATGTTTTCCTTGTTGGCACTCAGGTACTGGTTCGTAACGTCGCGGAAGGCGGACTGGATCGAGGCTGCGGTGACCTCGCTGCGCCGGGGTGCGGAGCTGGGAAGCGGGAAGGACATGGCGTGTTTCTGCTATCACTGAGATTACTGAGGAAAGCTAAAAAAAAAAGCTATTGAATGTGAAAGGAAAAGCGCGAAGAGCCGTCACTGAAAGTACCAACGGTAATCAGAATAGGGAGAAGCCAGCTTCTTTTCTTTCGGTCTCTGCTTAAAAATCCTTCGAAAGTAGAGATGCTGCTCTTCCTTTGTTTGCGGACTCCCAGTTTGTCGTCTAGTGCTGCGCGACCGCACGTCTTTCTGATGCCGCTGCTCTGATGAGGGAGAGGAGCGCTTCTGCGCTACACGACTGCCGTTGTCAATTCTGCTGACCGTTTTCTTTTTCTCTCTTACGCTACGTTCTCCGTGCTCTGACTGGTTCTTTCACTGACGAAGGTGTGTGTGTGTGTGTGTGTGTGTGATTCTAATGACACAAAGTGAAAGATTAAACTAGGAAAGCGCCGACGTGTTGAGCTGCAGAGGAGTCAGGAGGTAAAAGGCAAAGAGAAACAAAAAAAAAGGCAGTATCTATGTGACTGTATTGTGTTGTGTGTGCGTGAGTGGGTGTGCTTGGGGCGAGATGACAACACAGACCAAAAGTAAGAGTTGTGCGTGTCTACGTTGAGAAGGAAGGGTCGCGTAGAGCTATATATGGAAATACGAAGTAGCGAGATATATATGTGTTTGTGCAGTTATGTGTTTTTTTTGTTGTTGTTCTTGTTTATGATTAAGAGTGCGGGAGAAAGAATTGGGAGCTCAAATCTGTGCGTGTAATTGACGCGTTTCTTGTCTTTCTCTCTTGTCTTTGCCCTCGTCGAGTATCCCCAGCAGAAAAAAAAAATGAAAAGAGAAGGCCGCTCTACAACGTGGTGTGCTGCTGCTCTTTTCCCTTTCTTGTGGAGGAGAGAATGTATGGTGTAAAGTAGGGTGGAGGTGCTTCGATTAAGCTTGCGCTGTTTGTGTGTGCTTCTATCTGTTTGGTTTGGAGGGGAGAGTACAAACAGTGGAAGAATTGTTCAAGGTGGCAGATATAGTTTCGAGTTTTTTTTCAGGGTGAGAAGCAAAGAATAGATATGACAAGAGGAATGGAGATATGAAAAACGTGCCCGCGTTTCATGCAACATAGCCACGTAGCCTGTCTGCCTAGAAAGGCGGCGGGACCACAACATCGTGGTTTGTACGCAACAATCGACAACCACAAGAGCTGAGCTTCTTTTTTTTTCTTTCTAAAAAGCAACGGTGGTTCAGAAACCTCTACCGGCTTTGACTACGTACGCCGTATATATTTCCTTTAACATTACACGCCTTCGCCTCCCTTGCCCAACACCTGAACAAGGTGCTCGCTGCCCTTCGGGGCCCTTTACTATCGCATTTTCTTCTTTGTTGATTTATTGCTCAGGCACGATTAATCGAATTAAGTTACAGCGGAGACGTGCAAGCACAGCACAGACACGTCATTCCGTGAATAAAAAAAAAAGAGAGACAATATGTTTAGACGAGTGTGGGCCCTCTTTTCAGAAGAGTCTTTCAGCCTACTGACCCGATGCGCAAGATTGAGGAAGTAGGAAGCAGAGGTCGACAAGTTTTTTTTTTGTTGTTTTGGATTTTCTCCATTTGTTGTCCGTGCGCCTTCTGCTTTTCTCTGCTTTTATATGCGCTACAAGGCAAACTAAAAACGTCTTGATCGTTACCTCATCCAAATATAGGAGTTCGTACTCCTCACTCTTAGTGTCTGCGCGTTGAACAACAATATCACAGGGTCTCAGAAACCACCTTAAAAAAAAAGAAAAAGCATGAATCATAAAAAAAGAAATGGAGCCACAACTCCTTCACGGCAGCAGCAGAGAGAGGAACAAATTAAGCAAAGAAAAGAGCGCACCATTTCATTTCCATAAGTTACGGACAAAAGAGAGTGTAGGATCAATTCCGGACTAAAAAAAAAAAAAAGAAAGGAGCTAAAAAAAAAAAGCACTGAAACAGAGAACAAGTTTATCTCACGTCACGTCTCGTGTTAGTCGAAGAAACCGCCGCCATTGGTGCTCTTCAGCTGCCGCTGGATCTTCTGCTTCTGGCGGCCCTTCTGCACGTTGCGGTGAAGATTGCGGTTGAAGTCTGAGTTGTCCTTGCGACGGATGTTCTTGCGGATCTGATGCTTCACATGTTCCTCGTTAATGTCACCTCCCGGCGTGAAGTTGGCGTTGCGGTTGGCGTTGCGCTCGTAGAACTCACCTCGGCGCAACTCGCGAGCGTCCTTGACGTCGCCATCGAGGGATGCAGCGTCACTCGCAGCCTCTTCGCCCTCCTCCACCCCTTCCTGTTCTTCGTCGCCATCGTCGGTGGCATCCGCACGGCGCGGGACGTCGGTGTACTGTCCCGCCTGCCCGTCGTCGATCTCATCATCATTCGCTCTTCCTCTTCTCTTCTTCCTCCTCCTCGCTGCTGCTGCCGTCCCCGCTGTTTTCCTTCTGGAAGCCCTCCTCCATCAGCCGCTCGAGATCTTCCCTGCTGCCGGCGAGTAAAGTGCCACTCGCGTACACCTGCTTGTCCAACTCCCCCCTTCCGCACCAACGTTCGTTCTCCAGCGTCGGGAAACACACGTCGTCTCGACCTTAAAGCGGCGGTGGAAAAAGTTGGCGAGGTTGTGCACATCGCGGTCAAAGAGCTCCGACGCGTTGGGGGTGGTTCGTCGAAACCATCTGCGGGAAGTCAATCACGATAACCGCGCTGGTCCTCGGTGATCATGAGGTTGAACTCGTTGAAGTCACCATGAATAAGGCCGGCCTCCGCGAGCTTCACCAATCAGCTCGGAGCGCGCGGCGGTAGACCTTGGCGGGGTCACCGAGCTCAACGATGTTGTTTCAGCATCGTGCCAGGGACCAGCTCCATGAAGGACGGCGTGGCGGTTCGGTCGATCGGCTTCGGCACCGGAAGCCCTCGTCGTACAACATCTTCATAAACGAGTACTCCTTCTGCGAGGGCAAGGCCGAGACAAGTAGAACCAGCTCTCTCCGCGGCGCGTCCGCTCGTTGCCTTGTAGTCGCGATTGCGCGTGACGGTGCGAAAGGAGCAGCGGCCGAGGCGTTGCAGCTTCAGCACGCAGTCGTGGCCCGTTTCATCCCGCACGAGAATAATGTCCGACTCTTTACCGCAGCCGATGCGGTGGCCAACACCCGTGCAGGTGCCGCGCCGGCTCAGCGTACGCAGCGCCAAGTAGTCGTAGGCGCCGTACTTCATGGGCGTAGCCGTCGTACATGGTGTTTTTCGTGGTGGATCATCTTGTGCTTCAGGAGGTTGCTGAGCCGCTTGCGGCAGCCACCGTGTGGGAGCTGGGCGATGCGCTCGACCAGGGCGGTCGGTGCCACGTCGTGGTTGCGCATCGCCATCTCCAGCGCCGTCAGGACACGGAAGTCCTCGTCCTCCATGAAGCGGAGGAGCGTCACGTCGAGCTTCACCATCGCGAGTGACGCTCAGACCTTTGGCTGGCCTTGTTTTAAAAAACAAGAAGGGGTGTTATAGGATGCTATTTTTCTTTTTCCTGCCGCACAAACAGTTTGTGAGTGTGCGTGTGTAAAAATGTTTGTGTGTACACAAATAATCCTTTTTTGTTGTTTGTTTTGAATATCAGCTGTCTAGGCCTTTCGAGGAGTAGAATAGAGAAGAATGAGGAAATGCAGGAAAAATTTTGAGGAGTTGTTAGAGGTGAGATTTAAATATTACAGTAGTCAAAAAAAGAAAGGATACAAAGACTCAAGAGGCCGTCGTACCAACTACCAGATAGCACTTGTGGCAATAGGCCGGGAGCCGTCGAAGCCTTCGAGAAGCGACGCTAACCTAGCCGTCGCAAAAAAGCAAGGAAAATCTACGAGCCGTCCGCAACTTCCCTCGCTCTCTTGCTGTCTTTTTTTTACAGGTCTCGTCCAAGAAAAGAAAAGAAGTAGCTTTTTGAAGAAGCGGCTGAAGAACAACATCAAAAATGCGCCAACGAGAGAGGGAAAAACACACAAATGGGAAGAAAGAGAGAGGTAAGAAGCGCACGCTCGTACTCTGGCGCAGACATTACGCCACATCTCCCTTCTCTCTATCTCTCTCCTTTGCTCAATAAAACGAATTTCTCTCTGCTCGACTCACTCCACACCACCTAAGCAGGAAACAAACAAACAAAAGCACAAAAGACAATCAGCTTTCACTTTCCATTTGCAGATTAGACCGCAGCGATGCAGTCCCCATTTGCTTTAACAGAGAGAAAGGAGAGCACAGCAGTTACCCTACTTGGGACACGGAGCGAGGCGGGCGAGAGACGCCTCGTAGAGGTTCTGCAGCACAAAGCCCTCCGACAGCACATCTTGGAAGTCACGCAGCGACATCTGCTCCGTCGGCGGCGACTGCAGAAACTTCAGAGCAGCGATGTAGTCGTCCCCGAAGCCCAGCAGCTGGGGACTCCACCGCAGCAGCAACGCAGCGCACACGTACACGTGTGTCACGCTCCACCGCCGCTCCTCATCGGACAGGTAGGCGTCCACCAGGCGCAAGGACTGCGTCTCCGTCAGCTCCCGCAGCAGCAGACAGTTCATCCAGCGGAAGCTGAAGTGCTCGAACTGGAGCTGCAGAGTATCCACCATGCTGTGGTAGAGCGGTGGGTCGGCGGCCTGCACCACCGCTGCGAGGTGCCGCATCATCGCCGTGATGCCTTCGTGGCTGCTTGTGTAGTTGTCCTGCATCGTGCCCAGCAAGTAGGAGGTGAGCCAGTACACCTCTGCTTCGATCTCGTTGATCCACTGCGTCACGGGCACCGCAGCAACTGACCACATCTCCTCAAACATGTCCTCCGTGTAGGACTGCAGCTCTGTGATGGAGCGCGTTGGGCAGAAGTGGTAGGCGAGGACGACACCCATGAAGGGCACCACCAGGTCGTTCATCCCTTGCACGTAGCCACAGGCGGGGTGGCGCAGGGACCAGATGAAGAGAATGCGCTCAATCGAGCCCTGCACGCGGGGGTGGCGGAGGTAGCAGCGGCCGCCCGACATGCGGGGGATGTCCTTGCGAATTTGCTTGAGCGTCTGCAGCTCCTTGGAGCCGAGCATCGCGCTGGCGCTTAGCTGGTGTCCGGTCGCGGCTGTGCTGGTTAGCGTGCCGGAAGCGGGTCTTGTGGGAGTGGAGAAGGTGCGCGAGTCCGACTTGGCTCCGTGCATCGGCGAGGCGAGAAGTTGAGTTGCGGTGACGGAGCCGGTTGACGGATCCGCTATAATACCAGACGCATCGAGCGAGGGCGACGCAGCGGATGGGGGGAGATCGGCTGCTGTTGCTGGTGAGTGCGGAAGCAGCAACCGAACGTCCTCCATCGAGACAGAAGAGCGCAGCAGCCCCCGCGAGTTTCTCGGATTGGCTTCCGCCGCTGCAGCCGTCCGTGCGCTGTCCTCAGAGAGTCTCTCCGCTGCGGCACTACGCACTACGGTGCTCTTCTCTGACGCAAGGAACGGAGACATCGGGCTGGCGTGAAGAGACGTCCGCGCACCGCTGGCGGTGATCACCAGCTCCGGCATCGGCATCTCTGCCCCTCCTGCCACACCACTTACAGCAGCGCTAGGAAGAGGGAGTGGGGTGAAAGAGGCGCTTGCCGTCGACGCCGCAGCATCCATCCCCTTCAGCGTCGAGCGCCGCACCGCCGTGTCGACGCCGCTGTCCACCATCGCGCACACCGCGTCCCAGTCCACGATGCCGTAGGAGCTGTGGATGTAGGTGGCGTACTCGATGCGGCGGCGCGCCAGGGTGGGCATGCGCGTCGCCGTCTGCGGGCTCCAACACCCCGTTAAGAACATCCACACCTCGTAGCGCAGCTGCACAGGGCAGCCCTGCCAACTCATCTCTCGAAGCTTCGCCAGGTCCACCGGGTCGGCACGCAGGGCACACTCGAAACGGCGCACATGGTCTGCACTCGTGGCACTTGTGGCTGCCGCGGTGGTGGTGGTGGCCGTGCTGCTGGTCGGGGAGACGCCCAGTCCGTCGAGGGCTGCGGATGAACCCGAGGAAGGGCGGGGCAGACGTGCGCTGGCGTGAAAGCCACTTCCCGATGGGGGTTGGGCGAGGGGCGTCGTGGTCTCGGTGCCACTGCGGGGGACGCTGAAGACCATCTTCGGCGACTTGACAGAGCTTGGAGGCGTTGTTGAGGAGTGGCCGCTGAGGAGAGCCCCAACAGGACCGCTCGACCACCGCTCCAACGCGTGAGCCGCAAAGCTCTCCGCATCTGTCCTACTCGTCTTCGAGCGGGTGGCCTGGTTCTGGCTGCAGTGGTAGGGCCGCGTGTTGGCGCGGTACTGCGTGCTGTCGTGCGCGCTAAGCCGCGGGGCTGCGCTGGCGGTGGCACCAGTGTCACCATCCGCGCCGAGGCACGCGCCAGAAGTGGTCGGCGCAGCGGAAGGTGGAGCACCAAAAACACGTTCTAGGAATGAGTACATGAGGAAAAAAGCTGAGCAAAAAAAGTGAAAGAAAACGTGCAAGAAGACAGAGAGAGCGTCGAAAAAAAAAATCAGATGTAAATAGTAGGACGGGTCGAAGCAAATAGGAGAGAGTGTTTGCAAAATTTTAAATACCTCCGTCAGGAGATCGTAGACAGAGAACAACCCGCCCCTTCTGCACCGCGTGTTTGTTTAAAAAGAGTCCTCTCAACAATAATGAGGGAGAGAAAACAGCAGCAAGAAAATGAGCCAGGTAGTAAAGAGAAAAAGTTGGAATAAAAACAGCAACCAAGAAAAAAAAAATACAAAAGAGAGAAGGAGAGAGAAAGGAAATTAACAGCACTGCCTCGTGCACAGTGACAAGCGGAAAAGAGAGAAAAAAAGAGACGACGACGGTAACGCAAAACTAAAAAAAAAGATGTCCTTTCACAATGCGATGCAGCTTACTCGGTTAAGTGCGCGTGTGTGTGTGTTGTAAGAGACGTATAGATGTAAATTGCGGTTCGTTAGAGTTCAAGCACGTCGATCTTCGCAAAAAAAAAAAAAGGAAGAAGTGTGTGTGTGTGTCTGCAACGTTATGTGTACATGTGTGGTAGTTTCAGACACTAAGGCGATACACACGAAATGGAGTACAGCGGAATCAATAGTTATTGTTTTAGAGCCTTAACAGGTAAATCTCTGTATTGTTTTCCACCTCTTCAAGCTTAAGCTCAGGCAGGGAATGCAACTGCGCTGTGTACTGGACCACTTTCAGAATGTGAGGTCAAGATGGAGAGCGAGAGAACGAGGAAGAGGCACGAGATAAGAATAATGATGAATTCCCACCGTGCTGTGCTTTGCGAGGGGAGAGAAGAAGGAAACTCAAATCAAGCCGCGCTGGTAACGTAGACTAAAGCTTCCGCTTAGAGCCCATCTTCCTCTTCATCGCCTTTTAATCCTTTGTAATTCTTTGAAAAGCGCAACACTATGAAGTTATTTACTTTTTTTGTGCCTCTCATGATGTAAGAAAACCATGTATTGTGAATTACGCGGCAAGCATCACCACAGTAGTCAAGGGCGAGCCAATAAAAACTGAAGTCCACAACACCAAAAAACAATGCACGTCACTTACGTCACCACAGGCACATGCATGCCCGCCTTCTTTCACTGCCCTCACCCTTACCGCTTTCGCTTCTTACCAGTGAGCGCGGAGGAGCGCAGGGCGTCAAGCATCTGCATCCGGTTCAT
This sequence comes from Crithidia fasciculata, assembly GCA_000331325.2. Classification (NCBI taxonomy): domain Eukaryota; phylum Euglenozoa; class Kinetoplastea; order Trypanosomatida; family Trypanosomatidae; genus Crithidia; species Crithidia fasciculata. The sequence continues at coordinate 263 of AODS02000340.1, read as the reverse complement.
CGGCTTCGCGGGCTCGCGCTGCGACACGCTTGACGTCGGCGGTGCCGCGCGCGGAGACGAAGAGTGTGAAGGGCCTCCATTCGATGTGGGATTGGAGGAAGGGAGAGAAGGGCCAGCCAAGCTGGCCGCCGCGCTACTCAGCGTGCCTCTCCCCGACGAAGATACAGACTTGCTAGCCTGCGGCTCCACCTCTCGCGTATCTCCTCTCTCGGCCACCGCCTCATCGCCACCACTCCTTTCAACTCGATTGTGATGTGGTGTGT